>JAODAL010043008.1:0-34267 GCA_025379985.1 Phyllomedusa bahiana | reverse complement strand
GGTTAGTTTTTTTAGGGTAGGTTTGGGGTAGGGTAGGGGGGTTTAGGGTAGGGTTAGGGTAGGGTTAGGGTAGGGTAGGGTTAGGTAGGGTTAGGGATAGGGTAGGGTAGGGATAGGGTTAGGGGTAGGGGTAGGGTTAGGGTTAGGGGTAGGGTTGGTGGGGGGTAGGGTGGGGGTTAGGGTAGGGGTAGGGTATGTGGGTTTAGGGTTAGGGTTAGGGTTAGGGTAGGGTTAGGGGAAGGGTAGGGTTAGGGGAAGGGTAGGGTTAGGGGTAGGGATAGGGGTAGGGTAGGGGTAGGGTTAGGGGTGGGGTTGGGGGTGGGGTTAGGGGAAGGGGTAGGGGTTAGGGGAGGGTAGGGTTGGGTGGTTAGGGGGGTAGGGTTAGGGTAGGGTTAGGGTAGGGTTAGGGTAGGGTTAGGGTAGGGTTAGGGTTAGGGTAGGGTTAGGGTTAGGGTAGGGTTAGGGTAGGGTTAGGGTAGGGTTAGGGTTAGGGTAGGGTTAGGGTTAGGGTAGGGTTAGGGTTAGGTTAGGGTAGGGTTAGGGTTAGGGTAGGGTTAGGGTTAGGGTAGGGTTAGGGTTAGGGTAGGGTTAGGGTTAGGGTAGGGTTAGGGTAGGGTTAGGGGTAGGGTTAGGGTAGGGTTAGGGGTAGGGTTAGGGTTAGGAGTAGGGTTAGGGTTAGGGGTAGAGTTAGGGTAGGGTTAGGGGTAGGGTTAGGCTTAGGAGTAGGCTTAGGGGTAGGGTTAGGTTAGGGGTAGGGTTAGGGTAGGGTTGGGGGTTAAATCATTCATAGTAAATAAATAATTATCAAAAGGGATATATTTGGGTCTGGAATAGGTTAAATTAATAGATGATAGGGTTAAAAGGAAAGGCTTTGAAAACGGACCCGAAAATGCATCCAAAAAAACGCAAGCAAAACGCATCCAAAAAGCATCAGCTGCTGCGTTTTCTGGATCCGCTTTTTGGATGCAGTTTTCTCTAGTCAAAAAAAGGATCCAAAACGTCGTGTGAACAAGCCCTTTCAGCTCAATGTTTTCATATGTTGCAATTTATGTTTAAATGTTTTTCTCCTAGCTTTTAAATCACAACATTTGTATACTCTTCGGAACATGTTAGTTCTTACATACATTCTTTACATAAACACACCTCCTCGTCCGGATACTGTCCAATTATCTTGTCTTCTCCGTGTAAGAATGTTTTTTACTGGCTGTCTCTATGGTATCTTTTTTATGTACACTGTGATTCGTGCGCTGTACCACCAATGGAATTTGTTTTGTCCTTTTAAAATCTGTATGTTTTTTTACTTACTCTTGTTAACACTAATTCTGAGGAAGAGCCGGTGTGGCGTGAAACGCGTCACTACAGTGTTTTATTAGGAGGATAAGATTAATGCTCTTTTCGGCCATTTTATTGGAATAAAGAATCATCTTTATTTTAACAACATCCTCGTTTCTGATAAGAGGTTTATTCTTGAACTGGGCACCGGGTCCAATTTTTTCTAGTTCTTCTCCACTGTTCCAGCCCTGTTTGGAGTTTGACACCGTCAGCTGTCGTTCTGAGGCTTGGTGAAAGCCAACCATATGAGTGTTGCGCCTCTACAATAGTTGCACAACTACTCTAGGTGAGCAATTTATTTTATTCCATGGCCTACTGTATTTACTGTACATACTTCACCATAGAGCGCCCCCTCCTCCCCCCTTTTATTGTCTTTATATTCTATGTATTAGTGAGGTGCATGCAGTGATTGGTGGTCTATAGCGCCTCTCTACAGTACAGTGCGGTACTACATGTCCTGTACTGCTCTTACATGTATTAGTGAGGTGCAGGCAGCGATGGTGGTTCTATAGCACCTCCCTTTCAGTAACAGTGGGGTACTGCATGTCCCGTACTGCTTTACATGTATTTGTGTGGTGCATGCAGTGATTGCGGTCTATAGTGCCTCTCTACAGTACAGTGCGGTACTGCATGTCCTGTACTGCTCTTACATGTATTAGTGAGGTGCATGCAGTGATTGGCGATCTTTTAGTCCTCTCTACAGTATGTGTGGGTATACATGTCCTGTACTGCTCTTACTGTATTAGTGAGGGCATGCGTGATTGGTGGTCTATAGCGCCTCCCTACAGTATCAGTGCCGGTACTGCATGTCCTGTACTTGTTTCTTACATGTATTAGTGAGGTGCATGCAGTGATTGGCGGGTCTATAGTGCCTCTCTACAGTACAGTGCGGTACTGCATGTCCTGTACTGCTCTTACATGTATTAGTGAGGTGCATGCAGTGATTGGCGATCTATAGCTCCTCTCTAAAGTATAGTGAGGTACTACATGTCCTGTACTGCTTCTTAACATGTATTAGTGAGGTGCATGCAGTAAATTGGAGGTCTATAGCGCCTCTTACAGTACAGTCGGTACTGCAGTGCCTGTACTGTCTTTACATGTATTAGTGAGGTGCATGCACTGATTGGCGGTCTATAGCGCCTCCCTATAGTACAGTGCGGTACTACATGTCCTGTACTGCTCTTATATGTATGAGGATGAGCGGCTCCTCCTTTGGGCACCAAGTGAGGGCCTCATTTTCTGGTCCATTCTATATAAGGTCCATGTCCCTAGAAGCTCCTATGCTTATTATAGTCAGTGATTTCCAGCCTCCAGTAGCTCTCTCTTATATGGAAGGACGCGCTGTATCTGGATTAGTATCTGCTGTATTCTCTGTAACCTCCATTCCTCGTTATGTTGGGGGCATTTTGGGGCCTTGAGACCCATCACCAGTTTTCCATAGAGTTATGTTCTCATCATACAATGGTCGTCCCGGTTCCAATTAATATTGTATGTGCGGGGAGCTCAGGATATACTTCTTTTCTGTGTCCAGACTACATTTGTGAGTCTCATAGATGATCTGTGATCTGGACCCCCCTGAGACGGGTCAGCTAGTTTGTCGGACCCGGTTACTAGGGTGTATGGTCTTGCCCCGTTTGGTCCTGACTTCTGCCGGTTGTCTGACATTCGCGGGTCCATGCCGCACCTCTCTGCCGGGTCACGGGGCAGCCTCAGTCATTTCGCCGGTTCCCATGCCGCCCCCTTTTCCCCTCCCCCCGGGGTCCGGCACCCCTGCTGCACCTCTTCTTCCGCGGTTTCCCTTTGCCGCACCCTCTGCCGGGTCTCGGCGGGTCACGGGGCAGCCTCAGTCATTTCGCCGGTTCCCATGCCGCACCTCTCTGCCGGGTCCATGCTGCACCTCTCTGCCGGGTCCATGCCGCACCTCTCTGCCGGGTCATGGGGCAGCCTCAGTCATTTCGCCGGTTCCCATGCCCCGGGGACTCTCCGGTCCTCAGCTCACGGTGCTCAGCGCTCTCCTCGGGTCCTCACCTCGTCTTCTTAATCACATTCACATGTTGTTTCCTGTCACTTTGTTTTCCTTCGGTTTCACATGACTTTTCCTCCATTGGATTTCGTAGCCAACAAGCATCTTCAGCTTCCAGGCATTGTTTTCTCTGGGTCTCACGTCCATCGTATCCTCCCTTCCACTCCATTATTTACCATCTCATTCCGAGCACCAGACGTGACCTTTCCCCTGGACTCAAATCCCTTTGCTCTGTGCATTAACCCTCTCATTCATTAAATAACCTTCTTAAAGGGGCCCCCTCCACACAATGATTGGCTTTAAACATATAGGTAAAGACTACTACCAAATACATTGTTGTTCTGATTTTGCTTTATGTAAGAGTTTGTGCAGTTCTTATCTCCTGCTTGGGTACAAAGCTTCCCCAGTTACTTACCACCTCTCTCTGCTCTAACGGTTCGGCTGGTGACATCACTACCTTATCAGCAACACAGGACCTTGTTTATATACTTTATTGACAATCTTTAATCCTTTAGAGCTTTTTTAGCCTTCTGTCCTGCTAATTAGTTCTCTCCATAAGCAATGTCCCTCGAACAGGCTCCGCTTGAAATAGCAGAGCTGAAATGTCAATCACTGATGTAGAACCGTCCACAGTCTGAACAGGAAGTAGGAGCCTGAAGCTGGAGAACAAGTCCCACAGCTGAACAGGAAGTGGGAGCCTTAAAAGTGTAGAACCACCCACAGCCTTAAGAAGAAGGGTGGGAGCGTGAAGGTAAAAGGGCCCAAGCTAAGAAGGGCGCGCCCACAGCTGACAGGAAGTGGGAGCATGAAGCTGTAGAACCCCCCGCAAAGAAGACTAAAAACACAACTGAAAGGAGTGGGAGCCTTTGAAGCTTGGGTTAGAAACTTGCCCACAGCCTTAACAAGAAATGGGAGCCTGTAGCTGAAGAACCACCCACAGCCTGAATAGGAAGTGTGAGCCTGAAGCTGTAAAACTGTCCACAGCCTGTACAGGAAGTGGGAGCCTGAAGCTGTAGAACCACACACAGCCTGTACAGGAAGTGGGAGCCTGAAGCTGTAGAACCACCCACAGCCTCAACAGGAAGTAAGAGCCTGAAACTGGTTGTGAAGAGCAGGCTCTGTGAAACAGCATGGTGAGAACACCCCTGTGATGGGATTTTAAGCACTATTCCCTACTATTCCCAATTCCAGTACCTCTACCAGCAAGCAATGCTGCCTCTTCAATATTTACCACACGGAGCGCCATACAATTTGCAGTGGCCGTGCCTGGTACTGAAGTTAAAATTCAAGTTAAAAGGGTTTTCAGAGATTTTTGGAAACCCTACTATTGGCCGGTGTCCCCTGGTAACTTCTCAGCTCTTCAGCCACTGCCATTCCAGTATCGACAGAGCTCGGGTATCTTCTGCCATTGACGTTCCATTCATCACTCCTGTGACGATGAAGCAATCATTGACTGGTCCTTGTTCACACACAGAGGAAGTGGACGCCGAGGCCGTTGATTTACAGTCATGTGAGGATGAACTTGATGTAAATAAGGAAATGGAGAAAGAAGCTGCAATGGCAGAAAAGGTAAGTACCAGGGGACACCAGAGCTGCAATGGCAAAAAGGTGTGGGGAAAGAGGCAAGGCAAAAAAGGGTAAACCCGGGGGGGAAACCCAGGTAGGCAGAAAAGGTAAGTACCAGGGGACCCCAACTCAAGGGGGGGGGAAAAGGAAGGGTTTTGGGGTAAGGGGGGGGGTCAACCTTGGGACGTGGTTGCAGAAGAGGAGCCCGAGGCACTAAACCGGGAAAGGGTTGGAAGGAAGAGGGTAACCGGGGGGGCATGGAACGGTGATTGCAAAAGAGGAGTAAAAGGGGTGAAACTGGAACAGTGGTAATGGAAGAGGGTAATACCAGAAGGCACTGGAACAAGTGGGCAGAGAGGGGGTCCCAAGGCACTGAAACGGGGGGTGGCAAAGAGGGGGGTACCAAGGGAAACTGGAACAGAAGTTGGGAAAGGGGAGTACCAAGGCCCCGGGAAAAGAAGGAATGGAAGGGGGTTTGTCCCAGGGGGACTGAACGTGGGGCAGAAAGGGTTTCCCAAAGGGGACTGCAAACCTTGGGGGGAAAAAGGGGGAAGTCCCAAAAGGGCACTGGAACACTGGAATAGTGGTGTTGGAAATGTGGAGTAGTAGAGAGCACGAGAATGGTGGTGGCGGAAGATTGGAGTACCCGAAGGCACTGGAACACTGGAACATTGATGGCAGTTTTAAGGGGGTAGACTAAGAAAAACGGGAAACATGAGGCAGATTAGGGGGACCAGGGGCAAAAAAAAACTTTGGGAACATGGGTGGGGGAGGGGGGGGTACCAGGAAACGGGAACAGGGGAAATGGGAAGGGCATACCTAAAGGGGAAATCAACGTGGTGGCAGAAGTGGGAAGTACCAGAGGGCACTTGAACACTGGAACGGTGGTTGTGGAAGAGCGTAGTACCAGAAGGTACAGGAACACTAGAATGGTGGCACCGGACAAGGGGGGTACCAGAAGGTACAGGAACAGTAGTATGGTGGCAGCAGAAGAGGGTTGTACCAGAGGGCACTGAAATGGTGATGGCAGAAGAGGGGAGTACCAGAGGGCACTGGAACGGTGATTGCAGAAGAAGGTAGTACCATAGGGCACTAGAACACTGGAACAGTGGTAATGGAAGAGGGTAATACCAGAAGGCACTGGAACCCTGGAATGATGATGGCAGATGAGGGGAGTACCAGAGGGCACTGGAACAATGATGGCAGAAGAGGAGATTACCAGAGGGCACTGGAAGACTGAAACAGTGATGGCGGAAGTGGGGAGTAGCAGAAGGCACTGAAACCTTGGAATGGTGATGGCAGATGAGGGTAGTACCAGAGGGCACTGGAACAGTGATTGCAGATGAGGGGAGTACCAGAGGGCACTGGAACAGTGATTGCAGATGAGGGGAGTACCAGAGGGCACTGGAACAGTGATTGCAGATGAGGGGAGTACCAGAGGGCACTGGAACGGTGATGGCCAAAAAGGGGAATACCAGAGGGCACTGGAACGGTGATGGCAGAAGAGGAGATTACCAGAGGGCACTGGAACACTGGAAGAGTGGTGGTGGAAAAGGGTAGTACTAGAAGGCACTGGAACACTAGAATGGTGGCACTGGTCAAGGGGAGCACCAGAATGCACTGGAAAAGTGGTGACAGAAGAGGGGAATACCAAAAGGCCCTTAAACACTGGAATAGTGGGAGTAGCAAAAGTCACTTGAACACTATATTGGTGACACCGGAAGAGGGGAGTACCATAAGGCAAAGGAATGGTGGTAGTGAAAGAAGTAAATACCAGGGTACATTGGAACTCCCAGTGCCATTGGAACAGTGGTGACAAAAAGGGTAAGTACAGCTCCAGTGGCCATGAAACTCTGGAGTTACAAGAGGAGACTACTTGCTATTTTTTTCTAGCCAGAAATTTCAAGAATCCCCTCTTATGGGACTGAGCTGCAATACCAGGCTCAGCCACTGCAGAATGCACGGCGCTGTGCCCAGTAAACTTGAATTTTGCACAAAACATTTCATTATTCATGAAAGTGTATAAAACAGCAGAAATATCTCACATCGTATGAGAGGTAGAACCAATTTCTAACCACAAATTCATATGCAACTCCTAAAAAAATCCCTGAACAAATAGCGCCTGAGGATAAATATATCTGTGCAGGAAACCAATAAATGTTCACTGAAGCTGTTTGTTTTCTTTGTATCTCTCACCCATCCTGGAGCTCCCAAAGGAAAATCTCATAAGAACAGCACCGCTCCCCTTCAATTGTATGCGAAAATATTATCATATACAGAGACGATAAGAGAGGGGATGGGGCAACAGAGGTCGTGGCCTCCCGTCTTGTGAAAACAAATTCACCTTCTCTAAAACATCTGTCTCAAAGGGGTTTTCCCACCATAGACTTTGATGGTGTATCGCTAGGATAAGCCAGCAAATCTGATAGGTGCAGCTCCTACCTCTGTGCCCCATACTTATCCCTTGAATGAACCCCCAAAAGTGTCGGCTCAGAATAGAGAACCCAGTAGGAGTTCTGAGTATGGCTGAACACAGCGCTCATATGCAATGGGAACTCCCATTGAACAGAATGGAGAACACAGCGCTCCCCTGTACTGGGAACTCCCATAGAGGAGAATGGAGAACACAGTGCTCCCCTGTACTGGGAACTCCCATTGAACAGAATGGAGAACACAGCGCTCCCCTGTACTGGGAACTCCCATAGAGGAGAATGGAGAACACAGTGCTCCCCTGTACTCGGAACTCCCATAGAACAGAATGGAGAACACAGCGCTCCCCTGTACTGGGAACTCCCATAGAACAGAATGGAGAACACAGCGCTCCCCTGTACTGGGAACTCCCATAGAACAGAATGGAGAACACACCGCTCCCCTGTACTGGGAATTCCCATAGAGCAGAATGGAGAACACAGCGCTCCCCTGTACTGGAAACTCCATAGAGGAGAATGGAGAACACAACGCTCCCCCTACTGGGAACTCTCCCAGAGCAAAATGGAGAACACAGTGCTCCCCTGTGCTGGGAACTCCCATAGACCAGAATGGAGAACACAGCGCTCCCCTGTACTGGGAACTCCCATAGAGGAGAATGGAGAACACAGTGCTCCCCTGTACTGGGAACTCCCATAGAGCAGAAAGGAGAACACAGTGCTCACCTGCACTGGGAACTCCCATAGAACAGAATGGAGAACACAGCGCTCCCCTGTACTGGGAACTCCCATAGAACAGAATGGAGAACACAGCGCTCTCCTGTACTTTGAACTTCCATAGAATAGAATAGAGAACACAGCGCTCCCCTGTACTGGGAACTTCCATAGAATAGAATGGAGAACTCAGGGTTCCCCTGTACTGGGAACACCCATAGAACAGAATGGAAATCACAGCGCTCCCCTGTACTGGGGGCTCCCATAGAACAGAATGGAGAACACAGCATTCCCCTGTACTGAGAATTCCCATAGAACAGAATGGAGAACACAGCGCTCCTCTGTACTGGGAACTCCCATTGAACAGAATGGAGAACACCTCGCTCCCCTGTACTGGGAACTTCCATAGAGCAGAATGGAGAACACAGTGCTCCCCTGTACTGGGAACTCCCATAGAACAGAATGGAGAGTCGAGAGCAAGTGTGACTGGATTTTTATACTAAACCAGCGCTTTAGGGGGCCCATGATAGGGACAGGTTCCAGAAGTGGGAGCCACACCTATCAGGCTTTGATGGCATGTCTTAGAAGTAGTCTATGATGGTAACATCTCTTTAAGTAATGGCTCCAGGCACTAGTCAGACATATTTTTTTCTTAGAGGTGTCAGTAGGTACAGACTGGCCCACAGTGGAGCAAGGCAAATTGCTGGAGGGCTCTTTGGCATGGCAGATCTGAGGTTGCTTTCCAGAGAGAATGGCAGAGAAAGACTTGGGTCCCAAGAGTCAACTCCACTGGTGGCTCCAGGAATCAACTCCACTGCTGGGAACCAGGAATCAACTCCACTGGTGAACCCAAGAATTATCTCCATTTGTGGGCCCCAAGAATCAACTTCACTGGTGGACCCCAGGAATCATCTCCACTGGTGGGCCCCAAGAATCAGCTCCACTGGTGGGCCCGCAGAATCAACTCCACTGGTGGGCCCCAAATATCCTCTTCACTGGTGGCCCCAATAATCATCTCTACTGATGGGTCCTAAGAACAAAATATACTGATGGGTCCCAAGAATCATCTTCACTGTTGGGCCCCAAGAATTAGCTCCTCTGGTGAAGCCCAAGAATCATCTCCACTGGTGGCCCCAAGAATCAACTCCACTGGTGGCCCAAGAATAACTCCACTGGGGGCCCCCAAGAATTAACTCCCATGGTGGCCCCCAAGAATCAACTCCACTGGTGGCCCCAAGAATCATCTCTACTGGTGGGCCCCAAGAATCATCTCCACTGGTGGGTCCCAGTAATCAACTCCACTGATAGACCCCAAGAATCAACTCCATTGATGGGCCCCAAGAATCAACTCCACTGGTGGGCCCCAAGAATTATCTCTACTGGTGGGCCCCAAGAATCATCTCCATTTGTGGGCCCCAAGAATCATTTCCACGGGTGGGTCCCAAGAATCATCTCCACTAGTGGGCCTCAAGATTCAACTCCACTGGTGGACCCCAAGAACCAACACCACTGGTTGCCCCAAGAATCATCTCTACTGGTGGGCCCAAGAATTCATCCCCACTGGTCGGCCCAATAATCAACTCCATTGTTGGCCCCAAGAATATATTCCATTGGTGGGCCCCAAGAATCACCTCCACTGGTGGGCCCCAAGAATCAACTCCACTGGTGGCCCCCAAGAATCACCTCCACTGGTGGGCCCAAGAATCAACTCCACTGGTGGGCCCAGGAATCATCTCCACTGGTGGACCCAAGAATCAGCTCCACTGGTGGCGCCAAGAATCATCTCCACGGGTGGCCCCAAGAATCAACTCCACTGGTGGGCCCCAGGAATAAATCTCCATGGTGGTCTCAAGTATCAACTCCACTGGTGGGGCCCCAAGAATTATCTCCATGGGTGGGCCCCAGAATCATTTCCACTGGTGGGCACCAAGAATTCATTCTCCATGGTTTGGGTCCAAAGGGAATCATCTCCATGGTGGGCCCTCAAGATTAAAACTCCACTGGTTGCCCCAAGAATCATCTCTACTGGTGGGCCCCAAGAATCATCTCCACTGGTGAGCCTCAAGAATCATCTCCACTGGTGGGCCCAAGAATCAACTCAACTGGTGGCCCCAAGAATCAATTCCATTGGTGGGCCCCAAGAATCACCTGCACTGGTGGGGCCAAAGAATCAACTCCACTGGTGGGCCCCAAGAATCAACTCCACTGGTGGGCCCAAGAATCAACTCCACTGGTGGACCCCAAGAATCACCTCCACTGGTGGGCCCCAGGAATCATCTCCACTGGTGGGCCCCAGGAATCATCTCCACTGGTGGACCCAAGAATCAGCTCCACTGGTGGCTCCAAGAATCAACTCCACTGGTGGGCCCCAGCAATCATCTCCACTGGTGGTCTCAAGTACCCTATCCTGTTACTGGGTGTCAGGATTTAAAAATAGATCTATCATAGTTGTTGTGGCCAGTTCATCTACAGAATCCATGATGCTTATGTGAACAGAGACTAAGACTGGACCCCAAAAAATTGAAAAAAAGCAGCACCACCAATATTCAAAAAAGTAGGGATTTAATCACCGAAGTCAGTACACGCTACACTTCAGATTAAATCGCTACTTTCTGGATTATGGGTGGTGCTGCTTTTTTTCTATATTTTGCATGTGGAGGATTTGGGTCTGACTCTGAAGCTTGAATTTTGGCAGTGCTGCGTCCTTCATCTTTACGGGACTATGACTGGACCCCATAGACTCTTTAAGGGACAGACAATCAGACAATACCCTTGTAACTTGTTTACGATCAACTAAACATTGTTGCAAAATATAGAACAAACAATCCCAAAATGTATACACTTTATGTATCAATATCACATTGACTGTAGATGAGACACAGCCACAGGAGGCTTTTATGTACATTGGGGCCCCTGTGTTCTCCCCCGTCGGGTCCCTCATACCTGCTATGTTATAACCTATCTGTTTGAGAACTCAGACACCATCAATCACATCCAGTGTTGACACAGAGCAAACTCCGGCTCCACAGAGAAGAGCACTCGCTCCCCTGCTGACTGCAACTTTTATGTTACAAAGTCTCTTATTTTATGTCTTCTGTCTGGACGTGTGGACAACGGCCGCTCTGTGAGTTCTTAATGGTCGGTGTAAGACAGGGTAATCTTATGTGACCTTATTAGTTGCATCCTAATTAGCCTATAGTATAATACAAGAGGAACCAGACATATATCACAAAAAAAGAAAAGAAAAGTTTAGTTTAAAAAGTGAGATACATCAATAAATTAACTTCTAAAAGGGATTGTCCAGTGAGGAAAAATATTTTCTAATCTCTCCCCCATAGTTTGACACCTTTGGAAATTTACTTTCATTACATTTTCTGTGACTTTTTGCAGTTTTACATCAGCTGCTTGATGACAAGAAGCTCAATACTTCTATGTCTCCACACAGGAAAACAGCTTTGTGTTAAGCCCAGGAGATCAGGTGAGCAAAGGGCTGTGTCTTTTTAGGGCAGTCTTTATAGTCATACCTCTTTGTTCCAACCTCACACAACTTTTAAAGGGGTTGTCTCACTACATTGATTCTTCTCACCTCAGTCCTGTTTTCTTGGTCTCCTTTTAAATTCAGGGGCGTGTTTACTGGCTTCTACTAGGCTTCAGTAGAAGCCAGGTCTGTAGCTATAGCCACCAGTGCTGGTAGCCTATCAGGAGGGATCGAACAGGTCTGTAGCTATGGCAACCAGCGCTGGCAGCCTATCAGGAGGGATCGAACAGGTCTGTAGCTATAGCAACCAGTGCTGGCAGCCTATCAGGAGAGATCGAACAGGTCTGTAGCTATAGCGACCAGTGGTGACAGCCTATCAGGAGAGATAGAACAGGTCTGTAGCTATAGCAAACCTGTGCTGGCAAGCCTATCAGGAGAGACTGGGAAAAGTTCTGTAGCTATAGTGACCAGCGCTGGCAGCCTATCAGGAGAGATTGAACAGGTCTGTAGCTATAGCGGGCCCGTGCTAGCAGCCTATCAGGAGAGATCAAAAAGAGTCTGTAGCTATAGCAACCAGTGCTGGCAGCCTATCAGGAGAGATCGAACAGGTCTGTAGCTATATCGACCAGTGGTGACAGCCTATCAGGAGAGATAGAACAGGTCTGTAGCTATAGTGACCAGCGCTGGTAGCCTATCAGGAGAGATTGAACAGGTCTGTAGCTATAGCGACCAGTGCTAGCAGCCTATCAGGAGAGATCAAAAAGGTCTGTAGCTATAGCAACCAGAGCTGGCAGCATATCAGGAGAGATCGAACAGGTCTGTAGCTATAGCGACCAGTGGTGACAGCCTATCAGGAGAGATAGAACAGGTCTGTAGCTATAGCAACCAGTGCTGGCAGCCTATCAGGAGAGACTGAACAGTTCTGTAGCTATAGTGACCAGCGCTGGCAGCCTATCAGGAGAGATTGAACAGGTCTGTAGCTATAGCGACCAGTGCTAGCAGCCTATCAGGAGAGATCAAAAAGGTCTGTAGCTATAGCAACCAGTGCTGGCAGCCTATCATGAGAGAGTGAACAGGTGTGTAGCTATAACAATCAGCTCTGGCAGCCTATCAGGAGAGATTGAACAGGTCTGTAGCTATTGCGACCAGTGCTAGCAGCCTATCAGGAGAGATCAAAAAGGTCTGTAGCTATAGCAACCAGTGCTGGCAGCCTATCATGAGAGAGTGAACAGGTGTGTAGCTATAGCAACCAGCTCTGCCAGCCTATCAGGAGAGATTGAACAGGTCTGTAGCTATAACGACCTGAGGAGCTGATGCAGCCCATACAAGAGGGGATCTCTAGGAATACGTAGGATATGGTTAGTGGACACATATTGCAAAGTGACTTGTTTTTGCAAGATCTTTAACATTAAAAGCAGCGATCCCTGTAGTGAGACAACCCCTTTAACATCAGGTAGGAAATAGAGTTCAGCACCAAGTCTGTGGTTGGAAGGAGGAAGAAAGATAGTGCAGTAAAGAATCCTGAGGCTTTTAGTGCTATAGGGCAAAGAGAAACTAGCTTTTACATAAGCAATGCTGCTGCTTGACTGCAGAGAAGGGAGGCTGCATACAGCACAGGGAGACAAATTACACAGTAAACATCATAGGGAGATGAATGAAGACACAGAAATTATGCTCTTTGACTGCAGAGAAGAGAGACTACATACAGCACTAAAAAAAGCAATTACACTAAATATCTATAAGGATATCAATACAGACTTGGGAATGCTGCTGCTTGACTGCAGAGAAGGGAGGCTGCATACAGCACTAAAAAAAAAACAATTACACAGAAAACACCATAAGGAGATCAATACAGACTTGGGAAATACTGCTGCTCAACTGCAAAGACGACAGGCTACATTCAGCACAAGAAAACAAGTTACACAGAAAACATCATATAAAGATGCATAAAGACTCAGAAATGCTGCTGCTCAACTGCAGGGAATGGAGGCTACATACAGCACAGGAAAACAATTTACACAGAAAACATTTGGGGATGAATGAAGACACAGGAAATGCTGCTCACCTGCAGAGAGGGGAGGCTATATACAGCACCAAAAAAAGATTACAACGAATATCATAGGGAGATCAATACAGACTTAGGAAATGCAGCTGCTTGACTGCAGAGAAGGGAGGCTACATACAGCACATTAAAGCAAATTACGCAGAAAACATCAAAGGGAGATGAATGAAGACTCGGGAAATGTTGCTGCTCGACTGCAGAGTAGAGAGGCTACATATAACACAGGAAAACATAATATGCAGAAAACATTATAGAGAGATGAATGAAGACTCAGGAAATGCTGCTGCTCTACTACAGAGAAGGGTAGCTACATACAGCACATGAAAACAAATTACAGAGAAAACATAGGGATATGAATGAAGACACAGGAAATGCTGCTGCTCGACTGCATAGAGGGGAAGGCTACATACAGCAAAAGAAAAAGATTACAATGAATACATCATGGGGAGAGCAATACAGACTTAGGAAATGCTGCAGCCCGACTGCAGAACAAGGAAGCTACATACAGCAGAGGAAAGCAAATTACACAGAGAACATCAACTGGAAATGAATGAAAACCCAGGCAAGAGGGTTTTTTTTAATTTTTTTAGGGATGCAGCTCTTTTGGTCTTTAAAGATGCAGTATTTAAAAATCTGTAACAGTTAAAATTACAAAAAATAAATAAAAAAAAATTCCACCTCTACCTTTATTCAGTACAATGAAGGTGATATTAGATTAAATTGATATGGTTTTTATTATGTTTTACAACAACAACAGCAAAAAAAATGTTTTGCATCACCATTTTCTGAGGCCGATAACTTTTTAAAAAATTTTTTGTCTTGACATCGTATGATGGCTCTATTTTGTCTGTACATTTTTTTACTCCCAATTTGTGACTCCGGAGGTCGCTCCATATACTTGTGAGGACACTGTGAAATACATGGGGTTAACATGCCAAAAACCTTTCAGTAGCCAAATAGTAACCACTATGGGCGACATGTATGATCGGGCTTTTCGCCCGTTTTTTGGCGTATACTGCGCCTCCCGGCCCGAATCCCGCTGTTGGACGCAGGGATGCGGTGTTAGGCACAGTGTTCGCCACTTTCAGCTGCGCCCCGCATGAAGGGGCGGGCACTGGGCGCGGTGTGGGCGTGGGGCAGGCGTTCCGGGGCGGGACGCGGCGCGCTCGTATACTCCGAGGCATGTACGATGGCGAGTCGGCAAAGCGAGGCGCAGTGCAGCGCTCGGCAGCTCCGACAGGCAGACCTGGTTTATTTTGGTCTAAATCCTCCGGCCGAGGCGAAGTGAAGCAGGATCGGAACATGCGATGAAGCAGATAGAAGATCGCGACAGAAATCTCGGCGCCCCGCTCCGTGCAGCAGGAGTATGATTCCGAAAAAAATCGCCTTTATAAAGGCGGAAAACATTCTCAGAAAAGAGCTGAACCTCAAAAATAAAAAAAAATCACTTTCCACAAATCTAGAACGGCGCAATATCAAGAATTAGGATATTGGAAATTGCCGGGAAATACAGTAATTCAAATTCTGAAACCTATTCTCATTGGTCGGCATAAACCGGCCAATCGGAATAGGAGCGACAAAGACCCATTATATCCTATGGAGAAGTTTGGACCAATCAGAATCAAAGGCGGGACAGTTCAAAATACAGTAAAAAGGCAGAAAAGAGCCGATTGGTTGAACTAGCGGGGGCTTGGCTATCCCGGCCAATCAGAACGCGAGCTACTTGTCCCATTGTAGTCTATGGAGAGATCGGCGCAATGCAATCTCGGCGCTTAGCGTCGTGCGGCATGGAGTATTAATAAAGAAATCATTTTTATTAAGTGTAAAATATTATCAGAAAAAGAGCTGAAACCTTCTCTAACAATAAATCAGTTAACCCCTTAAGGACCAGGCGTTTTTTTTTTTGGTGACACGTTCGTTTTTCCCTCATCGCCTTCTGAAAGCCATAACTTTTTTATTTTTCCACCTACATAGACACATGAGGGCTTTTATTTTGCGGGACAAGATGTATTTTAATGGTGTTATTCACTATACTATAGAATATACTGGGAAACCGCAAAAAAATTCCAAGTGGGGCAAATTGTGATAAAAAAAATTATTTTCGCCATGTTTGCGAGGGTTTTGCTTTTACGCCGTTCAATCTTCAGTAAATATAATGTGTTATCTGTATTCTACAGGTTGTTACGCATCCGGCAATACCAAACATGTAGGGTTTCTGTTATGTTTTGGTACCGTAAAAAAATTCCAAACATTTTCAATTTTTGAAATTTGCGCCACGGCGCCATTTTGTGCGACCAATAACTTTTTTGTTCTAACACTTACGGACGTCAGTGAGGGGGCATTTTTTGCGGGCTGAAGTGTACTTTTTATCGTTAGCAGTTTGGAATGCATGCGACTTTTTTGATCATTTTTATTCCATTTTTTGAGTGACGGAAAATTACCAAAAAACGCAATTTTGGCGTTTGGAATTTTTTTTCTTCTACGGTGTTCAGCGTACGGGATAAATTATGCTATATTTTTATAGATCAGACTTTTTCGGACGTGGCGATACCAAATATGTGTAACTTTTTTATTATTTTAATGATTTTGTAAAATGGGGAAAGGGGGGTGATTTGAACTTTTAAACTTTTAGTACTTTTTTTTTTGTACTTTAAAACTTTACTATTTTTTTTTTTTTTACTGCAACATTGAGGGCACCTATGGTACTTGACCACTAGGTGGCGCGATTGTTAATACAACCTAATGCATTGCATAGGCAATGCATTACACTGTACCAAGATGGCGGTTTCCCCACTTCCTGTCTGCGGACGGAAGTGGGGCAAACCGGCCAGGGTAAGTGACGGGAGCCTTCACAATGCTCCCCACCACCATGCCCGGTCATCGGATTGGCGGTGCCGATGACCATACCGATCGGTGCGCTGCACCGATCGCCGTTCATTCAGACGCCACGGCCATCTTTGCCACGGTGTCTGATGGGTAAAACAGCGGCAGCGGGCGGAGCCACCCGCCGGCGCTGTTACTGCCGGGTGTTAGTGGCGATTTGCCGCTAACACCCGGCAGCTGTGCAGGGGGGTCGCGGCGCGATCCCACTGCAAAGCCCATTAGCGGCCCTGGGACGTACTCATACGCCCAAGGTCGTTAAGGGGTTAAAACCCTGAACAACGCGTTTGTCGCCGAGACCGGCGCTACATAGGGAATTGCAATAGAGAGAATTGCCGGGAAATACAGTAATTCAAATTGTTTAAGCTATTCTCATTGGTCGGCATATCCAGCCAATCAGAATAGGAGCGACAGTGGCCCATTATAACCTATGGAGAAGTTTTGACCAATCAGAATCAAAGGCGGGACCGTTCAAAATACAGTAAAAATACAGAAAAGAGCTGATTGGCTGAGCTAGCGGGGGCTTGGCTATCCCAGCCAATCAGAGCACGAGCTACTTCTCCCATTATAGTCTATGGAGAGATGGGCACTCTGAAATCTCGGCGCTCAGCGCCGTGCGGCATGGAGTATGAATAAAGAAATAATTTTTATTAAGTGTAAAACATTATCACATAAAGAGCTGAAACCTTCTCTAAAAATAAATCAGTTAAAACCCCGAACAACGCATTTACCCCCATAATAATATGGGGGTAAAGAAAAAAAAATATTAATTCAATAAAATCCTGTTTATTTCCTTATTTTCGTTAGCCAAGGATCAATAGTATGGGTGCAACGAAAATAAAGAAAGAACCATGATTTTATTGATTTAATTATTTTTTTTTTGTTACCCCCATATTATTCTTCGTTTTATATACACATCGGGAACAAATTTTGTAGTTTATCATTTGATTTCGGGGCCCTGTAAAAGTTTTATTTCGGATTGCATTAGAAAACCCATGGAGCGTCGCTCGCTCTCCCATTGGTCCAAATAACGGCGCCTCTTTTAACTTAGCCAATCACAGAGCGCGCTCGGAATTTCTTTTTCCCCATAAAACTCTATGAGGGAAAATACTTGCCCTTTGATTGGTTAAGCTGGACGAGCCCCCGCCGCTTTAACCAATCAGCTCGTTTCTGCCTTTTTACTGTATTTTGAATGTCCCGCCTTTGAATATGATTGGTCAATATTTCTCCATAGCTTAGAATGGACCACTGTCGCTCCTATTCTGATTGGCTGGTTTATGCCGACCAATGAGAAGAGCTTACACAATTTGAATTACTGTATTTCCCGCCGATTCTCTCTATTGCAATTCTCGATGTAGCGCCGGTCTCGGCGACAAACGCATTGTTCGGGATTTAATTAATGTATGTTTATAGAAGGTTTCAGCTCTTTTTCTGAGAATATTTTACACTTAATATTAATATTTTATTAATACTTCATGCCGCACGGCGCTGAGAGCCGAGATTTCAGTGCGCCGATCTCTCCATAGACTACAATGGGACAAGTAGCTCGCGTTCTGATAGGCCGAGATAGCCAAGCCCCCGCTAGCTCAGCCAATCAGCTCTTTTCGCATTTTTTACTGTATTTTTAACTAACCCGCCTTTGATTTTTATTGGTCCAAACTTCTCCATATTATAATTTGGGTCTTTGTCGCTCCCTATTCTGATTGGCGAGATAGCCAAGCCCCGCTAGCTCGCCAATCAGCTCTTTTCTGCCTTTTACTGTATTTTGAACTGTCCCGGCCTTTGATTCTGATTGGTCAATAGTATTCTCCATAGGTTTTAATGGTTCACTGTAGCTCCTATTTTTGATTGGCCGGTTTTTGCCGACCAATCAGAATAGCTTTCGAATTTGAATTACGGATTTCCGGCAATTTCCAATACCCTAATTCTTGAATTAGATATTTGGAAAGTGATTTTGTTTTATGTATTTTTTATTTTTGAGGTTTCTGCTCTTTTCTGAGAATGTTTTCCGCCTTTATAAAGGGATTTTTTGATTCATACTCCGCACCGACATGTGAATGATTTCTCGCTGTTCCAGCCTGTCTCGCATCGGAACTGTTTTTTCGGCGCAGTCCCGCACGCCCCTAAGTCCCACTGCGCCCATGTCCCCGCACTGTGCCCCACACACACTGGCGAGGCCCCGGGAACTTTTCCCCCGCATGTAGAGCCCCACCTCCTCGGACGGCGAATCTTTGGCGCAGCGCCGCACTGCGCCTCAGTCCCCGCACTGTGCCCCCACACCGGGCCCAGGCGCGGGACTTTTCCCCCATGTATGAGGGGCCTACCTCCGGCGGCGAATCCTAGGGCGCAGCCCGCACTGCACCAAAGTCCCGCACTGCCCTAAACACATGGCGAGGCGCGCGGACTTTACTTTGTATGTATGAGCGCGCCTCGGCCCCGAATAAATCAGGCGCAGATTTCGGCGGAAAACTGGCGGAAAAGCGCGCCCCGACGTGGCGAGCTTCATACATGTCGCCCTATGAGTTTTCAGTTAGGGGAGGGGAGTATACAACCATCGGTCACCTCTGGCGGTAGTTTAACTCTTGGGGGAACAAGAGGATTAGGTGTTAAAATTCAACTATATCAATGACCTGTGATGTGTTTAGCCCCTTACTGACATAAACGTACGTAAGGATGTATGGAGCGGATTCACTTGCTGAGTCCACTCTATACACAGCGGGTGCTGACTGTTAATTACAGCTGACACCCGTTCCGATAACAGCAGGGATCGGAGCCGGCTCTGCTGTTTAACCCTTCAGACACCACAGTGATCACGACCACAGAACGGGGCTGCGCACTATTCCTTCCTCCAATCAGCCCCCCTGTAACGAGATTGCGGATTGCTAAGCAGTTGCCACGACAGACGGAAGCCTAATGAAGGCTTTTGTAGCTGCCATGTTACTGCTTCTATTACTTCCTGCCTATGGCAGGAAGTAAGAGGCGCTATCTTGGAAACACCCTTCGGCATTATCCTTATAATGCAGAACAGTGTACAAGCGAATGCGCCGTTAGTAGTTACAGTAAGTAACCAAGGAGGACTACAGGTATCAGTGTCAAGATAAAAAATCAAGTTTTATAATAATAATAATAATAATAATAATAATTATAATATATTAAAAGTTCATTTCACCCCCTTTTGCCTTCTTATAAATAAAAAAAGTTCCACAAAGTATCGCCGCATCCTTAAAAGTCCGATCTATTAAAATGTATCCTATTTAATCCCATGTGTTAAACACTGCAGCAGAAAAAAAATCAAAAGCCAAAATTGTGGAGTTTGAATAAAAAGTGATCAAAAAGTCACCTGTATCCCAAAATGGTCCCAATAAAAACTACCCCTCAGTCCAGAAAAAATACATCATCACTCAAGTCCCTAAGTGGGAAAAAACAGCTATTGGTAGCAGAGCATAGTGCCGCAGGCAAACTAAAAAAATAAAAATTTGAAAGGAGTAAAAACAAAATTTAAAAACCCCAACATATTTGGTACCCGGAATCGAACAGCCTGCAGAACCCAGATAACTCCATTAAAAACAAGTGCATTTTTTTTTTGGGTTTTTTTTTTTTTGGGGGGGGGGGGGTTCCCGTAATTTAGATCCCTTTTTAATGGCACATTAAAAAGCTCATTTTGCTTGCAAAAACCCCACATGCCCTATTTTTGGGGAAAAAATTTTTTTCTGGTTTTTTTGGGAGGCTGAGAGGAAAAAAGGGAACCCGGGGGGGGGGGGGGGCTGGGGCGGGGAAAGGGTTAAAATATCTGAAAATTTTAAAAAAATTCAAAAAATAATCTGCCGGAAGTTTGGGGGGGCCAACCTTTCGGTTAAGGTACAATTTTTGGGGCCCCGGGGGATTAAAAATCTGGCACGGGGGAAAAATTTTTTTAAAAAAGGCCTATTTTGGAAAGGACTTTTTTTTGGGCAATGGGCCCCTCCCTGATTGGTTTTTAAAACAAAAAAAAAAACTGATCGGTTGCTATTTTTTTTGGGGGGGGTTGCAAATTGGCCTCTAAGGGTTTCTATGGGGCTTGTTTGGGTTGCTTGGGGTTTGGGTTGCTTTTGGGTTTTTAAATTGGTCCTTTTATTTTTTATGATTGGGTTCCCCTTTGGTTTTTTTTTTGGTTTGTTTTATGGTTCTGTTTGGTTCTTTTGGCTCTGATTGGCCTTAGAGCTCTTTTTGGTTTGCTAGGGGATTGGTTGCTTTTGGCTCTGATTGGTTTTTCTATGGGCTTGATTGGTTCAATAAATTGGTTTATGGGCCTGATTGGTTCTAGGGCTTTTTTGGCTACTATGGGCTTCGAGGGTTTCTATAGGCTGGGGATTGGTTGTTTGGGGCTGTGATTAGTTCCTAGGGGCCCTTCTTTTGGTTTTCCTATGGGCGGTGACCGGTTCTATGAGTTCTGATTGGTTGCTATGGGCTTTTTGATTGGTTGGCTATGGGCTCTGGGTTGGGTTCCCTTTTGGTTTTTTTCCCCTGGGATTGGGGTTGGGCCCTATGAGCTCGTTTGGGTTTGGCTAGGGGCCCCTTTTGGGTTGCAATGAGCTCTGATCGGTTCCCTATATTTTGTTGGGGTTTGCTTTTGGTTTCTGTTTGGGTTTAACTATGGGCCCCGGTTTGGGTTTGTTTTTGGTGGTTGGCTATGGTTTTTAAATTGGGTTGCTATGGGCTTGTTTTTGGTCAAATGAGCCCCCGATGGGGCTATGGGGCTCTGTTTGGTTGCTATAAATTCTGATTGGTTTGCTTTTGGCTCTGTTTGGTTTAACTAGGGTTTTCCGATTGGGTTTTTGCTAGGGAATTGGTTAATTTTGGGCCCTCGGTTTGGGTTTGCAATGGCTTTAATTGGCTATTGGGCTCTTTTTGGGTTCAATGGGGTTTGATTGGTTGCTGGGGGCTTGATTGTTACTATGGGCCCCGATTGGTTCCTATGGGCTGGTTTGGTTGCTATGGGTTTGATTGGTTGCTTTTGGCTTTTATTGTTCTAGGGCCTCTGGTTATTTTGGGGCCTTAAATCGGTTGCTTGAGTTCTGTTTGGTTTGTTTGGGTCTGTTTGGGTTTGTAATTGGGCTCTGATTTTGCAAAGAGCCTAATTGGTGGCTAGGGCTCTGTTTGGGTTGCAAGGGCTCTAAATTGGTTGTTTTTAGCCTGATTGGTTGCTATGGGCCTAAATTGGTCTTTTTGGGTTTCCGGATTGGGTTTGGCTTTTTGGCCCTTTCCTTATATTTACAGGGGCCTCTAAAGGTTAAAAAAAGGGTTTGGATAGGTTTTAATTTGGGCTCTTTTGGTTTCTAGGGACCTTTGGTAAAAAGGCCTGTTTGGGGTTTCTATGAGTTCTGAGGGGTTGCTATGGGCTCTGTTTGGGTTTTTCTTGGGCCCCGATTGGTTTATGGGTTTGGTTTGGGTTTCTTTCCCTTAAAATTGGTTCTAGGGAACTCGGGTCCTATAAATTTCTTTTGGGTTCAAAAAAACTCAGGCCCCCAGGGCTTATTGTTCCCATGACCTATTGGTGCTAGGCTTGATTGGGTTTTGTTAGGGCTTTTGGCCCTTATGAGCTCTGTTTGGGTTTGGGCTAGGGGCCCTTTGGGGTACAAAGAGCCCCTGTTTGGTTCATGGGCTTGATTTTTTTACTATGATCTCTGTTTGGGTTTAAAACTTTTTTAAGCTTTTGAGGGGTTTTCTATGGTTTGGGGTTTCCTATGGGCTTAAATTGGGTTTACTATGACTCGTTTGGGTTTTTGCTAGGGGGCTCTGATTGGTTGCAAAGACTTGTTTGGTTTTTCTAAAGGGCTCTAAATTGGGGTCGGCCTATGAGCTCTGTTTGGGGTTTCTATGGGGTTTTTGGGTTTCCCAGGGGCTCTTTTTGGTTGTTTGGGGCTTTTAAATTGGTTGCTTGGGCTTGTTTGGGTTTTTGTAGGGGCTAGATTTTTTTCCTATGGCTCTAAAGGGGTTGCAATGGCTCAAAATTGGTTGCTAGGGAATTTGTTTGGGGGCCTATGGCTCTGATTGGTCGCAAATAACCTGTTTGGGGGGTTTATGAGATCTGTTTTTTTTGCTAGGGGCCGGGTTGCTAGAGCCTGATTTTTGCAAATGAGCTGTGTTTGGGTTTGCAAAGGGGACTCGGGTTTGCTATGACATTTTTTCAAACCTAATCCCCACTTTTTTTCCCTTTTTCAGACAGGCCCTTGTGTTGTGTTTCTACTTTTTACTTTTAAAAAATAAAAATCTTTATTTATATAGCCCCAAAAAATTTTTCCGCAGCATTTAAAATTTAGGGGGAAAAACCCACAAAAAAAACCCAGACATTACTTTAAAAAAAAAGCAAATGACAAATGGGGCCCGGAGGTGGGGGGTCCTCCAAAAAAGGGCCCTTAAAAACAATTGGGGAAAAAGGGTAAATTTAAACCGCCCGCCGACTTTAGACGCAGTGACGTCTTTTGGCGTCGCTGCAGATATCGGGGTTTGCGGCGCCTGGCGCCGCAACTGCGCTGACATCGGGGCTGTGCTACACAGTCCTGATCCCAGAGCATCTCCTGCGAGCACCGGAGAGCAGGGGAACCTCCGCAACCCGATGCTCTAACCCTTTGATTACCGCAGTTCGTCACCGCAGCGGAATCAAAGGGTTCCCCTGCTCTGTCAGGTGATCGGAACACCCGGAGACCCAACAGAACCCGGGGAACGGTGGCGCAGTCAGCCCTGGGGACCCAGAGTGGCCCCAGGACTGTCGGTGTAACAAGCCAGTGATCAGGCCAGCCTGTGTGCTGTCCTGAACACTGCCTGTGTCAGACTGACACAGATTATAATGTATTAGCACATATGAATATGCTAATACATTACTAAGTGTAAAAACAAAAACAAAACAAAAAAAAGTAAAACATATCTCCCTTCATGGGATTAAAAAAAAAGTAAAAAAAAAACCATAAAAATAAATATTTAATAAAAAATAATTGTGCATAATTACACACACACAAACAAACCTACACATATTAGGTCTCCACACGACCGTAACAACCTGTAGAATTAATCTAACACGTTATTACGTGTTAAATGTTATTGGTGTAAAAAAAACTGTAAAATAAATATAAAAATAAAAAAAATGTATAATAAAGTGAACTTATACTTGTCCCCCTTAAAGTACTACTCGTCTTGATTATAACGAATACGTCGCCTCATACAACTGCGTCATTGAAAAAATAAAAACTGTTGAAACGCAAGGAGGCAAAAATTAAAAAATTTTTCTGGTCATTAACTACTTTTCAGGAGTTCGGCTTTAGGGGTTAAAGGGTGACAAGTGCTTGGTTTACAATGGTCCGGCCATGTTACATAAATATAGGGTAGTATACATGAAAAATGGATGAACCTGCCACTCAGACAGTACATCTACAGTATATAGAGGTAAGTGCCTGTGGGTGCCAAAGTTCAGCAAGTGACGAATGTGTGACAGAATTTGGGGGGTTAACAGTTAGGGATCTTGGTCGCTTGTCTAAGAAGATGAGTACTATTATCTAGTTCTTATGTAACCGGCAGCCTGAGCCCGATTGATGTATTAACCATTCTAGCAGGAGCCTGGATTAGTCATATAATCGTTATTACACTGACGTCTGAGGCAATGAGCACCGCAGCAGCAGCAGTATTGGTTTTACAGATCCATTTGTGAAATGCGCCTGTTATTTATTTTCGTTGGGAGACGTTCGCGGCCGGTGTCATAGAGGTTGAATTTCCTGCAAACCCATCTAAGACAATAATGAAGACGAGGCCAAAGCAAATATCTTCCAGCCTTCAAGCCAGATTAACCCTCTCGCGACCAGAGACAAATCCTGGAAGAACGTACGAATCCAGCACGAAATGCGTGGGAGGGCGAATGTCACCCACCCTGGATTTACTCCAATCGCGCATCAGGAGCATCGATCTCCAAGAAGTTCCCCAGATCCAAGATTCCACTGGAGAGGAGTCAGGATACGGCCCCGGCTTCTGTTACTTCCATCATAGACTCAGCAAGGAGTCGACCTTCTTAGTTCTTCCTTACAGGTGGAGTACAATGCATGAAGCATCTTATTATTATTATTATTATTATTATTTATTTTAAAGCGCCATTGATCCAGGGCGCTGTACATTCGAGGGGGTTACATACGTTACATAAGTCAAACGAGTACAGTGATAAGGGATAATGACAATTGGCACGACAGAGGGAGAGAGGACCCTACCCGCGAGGGCTTACAATCTACAAGGAGGGGGGAAGATAAAATTGTTAACGTTCCTCAATAGGGAGAGCCACCCTCTAGATGTGCAGAGACTTATACACCATTAGTTGCTCCAATGTAATCATATACTAAAGGGCTCATGGGAAATGAGCGAGGACTCTGCAGCGTCCCCTATTGGATGTAGAGTTCCTCAATGTAACCCAATGCTCTTCCATGCAAGGCAGAGAGTGTTAACTGCGATTCCAGGACTTGGGCGTTACCAGCTTGCACTCCACATCAGATTTTGATTAAAGCACAAATGGATTTCTCAAGTGGACTTGGAAACTGCTCAACCTGATAAATATTTATGGCGACGGTTCCTGCCAGAAGCACTAAAGTCACTGTATATCTTGGACTCGATGACTTATTAATATACAGTATGATTTTACTACAACACCTACCCAGGAGAATGTGGCTTAATTAATGCGGATACGGCCCTGGCATCGCTGCTGGATGCACTGGCAAGTGATGGAGCGCGTTAGCAGCTTTTCTTCTAGACGTCTTCCCGTTACTATAGTCGTGTTATAGTATAATAATCCTCCTGTTGGTAAGAACCGGAGGAAAATATAATATACTGTGTATGACAGTCACAGCTGAGGACAAAGCCTATAACAACACTCCAATCCCAAGGCATTTCTTGAAGAGGATGAAGACCGCATCAGAAAATATTATTTATATTTACATTTCTTTATAAATATATTTTATAATGAATCAGGTTTTTTTTTTGTTTTGTTTTTAAATTTTTCGACACACAAGCGATAATCTTAAAATATTTCAGATTTAAAGGGCCACTCCGTTGCCAGTAATTTTGCTCACCTGCAGCTGAATGCAGGATTTCTCACTGCTGCCCCTGGGTCATGTGACCTGCAGCTGAATACAGGATTTCCCACTGCTGCCCCTGGATCATGTGTCCTGCAGCTGAATACAGGATTTCCCACTGCTGCCCCTGGGTCATGTGACCTGCAGCTGAATACAGGATTTCCCACTACTGCCGCGGGGTCATGTGACCTGCAGCTGAATACAGGATTTTCTCACTGCTGCTCCTGGTCATGTGACCCTGCAGCTGAATACAGGATTCTCCACTGCTGCCCCTGGGTCATGTGACCTGCAGCTGAATACAGGATTTCTCACTGCTGCCCCTGGGTCATGTGACCTCAGCTGAATACATGGATTCCTCACTGCTGCCGCTGGGTCATGTGACCTGCAGCTGAATACAGGATTTCCCACTGCTGCCGCTGGGTCATGTGACCTGCAGCTGAATACAGGATTTCTCACTGCTGCCCCTGGCTCATGTGGACCTGAACTGAATAGAGGATTTCCCACTGCTGCCGCTGGGTCAATGGACCTGCAGCGAATACAGATTTTCTCACTGCTGCTCCTGGGTCATGTGACCTGCAGCTGAATACAGGATTTCTCACTGCTCCCCCTGGGTTATGTGACCCGCAGATGAATACAGGATTTCTCACTGCTGCCACTGGGTCATGTGATCTGCAGCTGAATACAGGATTTCTCACTGCTGCCCCTGGGTTATGTGACCCGCAGCTGAATACAGGATTACTCACTGCTGCCACTGGCTCATGTGACCTGCAGCTGAATACAGGATTTCTCACTGCTGCCACGGGGTCATGTTATCTGCAGCTGAATATGGGATTTCTCACTGCTGCCACTGGGTCATGTGACCTGAAAGCTGAATACAGGTTTTTCTCACTGCTGCCACTGGGACATTTTGACCTGCAGCTGAATACATGATTTCTCACTGCTGCCACTGGCTCATGTGACCTGCAGCTAAATTTACAGGATTTCTCACACCTCCCAAGGGGTTTCTGTGACCTGCATCTGAATACAGGATTCCTCACTGCTGCCCCTGGGTCATGTGACCTGCAGCTGAATACAGGGTTTCTCACTGCTGCCCCTGGCTCATGTGACCTGCAGCTGAATACAGGTTTTCTCACTGCTGCCACTGGCTCATGTGACGTGCAGCTGAATACAGGATCTCTCACTGCTGCCACTGGGTCATGTGACCCATACAGGATTCCTCACTGCTGCCCCTGGGTCATGTGACCTGCAGCTGAATACAGGGTTTCTCACTGATGCCACTGGCTCATGTGACGAGCAGCTGAATACAGTATATCTCACTGCTGCCCCTGGGTTATGTGACCCGCAGCTCAATACAGGATTTCTCACTGCTGCCGCTGGGTAATGTGACCTGCAGCTGAATACAGGATTTCTCAATGCTGCCACTGGGTCATGTGACCTGCAGCTGAATACAGGATTTCTCACTGCTGCCACTGGGTCATGTGACCTGCAGCTGAATACAGGATTTCTAACTGCTGCCCCTGGGTCATGTGTCCTGCACTCTGAGTTGCTGAAACATCCCTATGCATCCCTATGTGATATTCACATTTAATCACATAGGAATACATAGAGAGACAGATTTCCTGTCAGCATCAGAAGCACAGAATCTATCAGACAATCAGAGTGCAGGACATGTGACCTAACAGAGACTGTTGCATCAGACAGAAATTCTGTATTCAGCTGCAGTTGTGCAAAGTTGCTGACACAACAGTGTACATAAAAGCAATTTCTAATGAACTAAGGGGAGAATAACTGGAGTGCTCCTTTAACACTGGCAAATCGCAGAAAAAATAGGACTTCATTCACTTAAAAACACAGACCCACAGCTACATTCACACCTCAATGGCTGGACAAAAAAAACTATCCACTGTAGGAGGTAATACAAGCCCCAGTGCTGCTTGGGAGAAATCTAACAGGTGCAGCTCACTGATGAAGAATCACTCACACACCCATACACAATGGGGACAACTGGAAGGGAAAAAAACTGCATATTGAATAAATACCAGTTCACACCAGTCTGCAAGAAAGCCACAGCACCATACAGGGGAGCCTTTACAAATACAAAAATACTGGTAATTAACCACTCACACCTGCTATCCATGAGGAGGGGATTGCTACTATTACAATCACACATAGATAAGGCTTCTATATGGGCCAAAAATAAAACCACAGAAAAAATGGGACATAAATTACCAAAAAAAACGACAAAGCTACAATTACCGATCAATGGCTGGAAGATACACTGAATCCAAGCAGCATGCGTCTCTGGTCCATGTACTGCATGGGAAAGATATAGCAGGTGCCGGATATTCATGAGCAATGCTCTAGATACCAGTTCACACCAACATGCAAAAAGCCACAGTGTAACACATAGGGAGACTGCACAAATGCAACAATACTGATGAAATTGCATACAGATAAAGTGATACAAAGGGTAACGCCATTGATACAGGAACACCATGCTGGGTTAAAGCCAATACGCCCATAATATGCAAATGAGCAGGCTGCCGAGCACTTAAAGGGTGTCCTGCACAAAATACCTGTACCCTAAGCTCCCCAGTGTTTTAGGGCAAGAAAATGATAACATACTGGAAAAATATCAAATATGAGGTATTAGTTGATACCTTTTCTATAGGGCCAGTTACATGGTCACATGTGGTGCACCATGCTGGAGACAACCCATTGATGAAGCCCTTACTATTTGGCTGAGCGGGCCGCCCAGCAAGTCTCCTACACCCTGGGGCTTATATTGCCTCTTACTGGGAGTAGTTTTTTTGTCCAGCCATGGAGCGTTGAGTTTGGCTGTATCTGTCCCCTGGAGAAGAGACACAATAAACTGACTCTTCCTGTTTCCTGCAGCTCACCTGACAGCTTGGCTGTGTAGACTGGAACAGAGTCAGCAGAGCATGAGAGATGTGCTCTGTTGTACTGTGTGAGACCTGGACAAGGCAGGAGATCATCACTACACACAGAGATAGGGCCGTGGATGCAGCTCCCCTGTCACTCCCTTGTCTCTGTGGGGAAGGTTTAGTGGAAAAACTCAGAGCAGAAGCGCTTCTTAGGGTAACAGCAGGGGCGTAGCTACAGGGGGTGCAGCGGTAGCAATCGCTACCGGGCCCTACAGCCTGAGGGACACCAAAATCCCTTCTGCCACATAAGAAGACACCAGTATTGTAAATGGTGCATGGTACCTGCGGGGCCCATTTCACTTTTTGCACTAGGGCCCAAGAGCTTGAAGTTACGCCTCTGGGTAACAGCTAACATGCGCTAGGTGTTTGTATGTCTGGTGACAAATTTAGGGAACAACTTGGAGATCAACTTTACTGAGGACATATCAGGAACTCTACAGCAGGAGGAGCTGAGCGGGTTCATACATATTTTGTGGGGAAATATTCTGTACAACTTATTTATTCATTTAAATATCTGCTAATTCTAGGCTTAGGAGTCCAGTGGGCGGTCTCCCTCAGTTAGAAACAGCCTTTCCCCATGAGCATGGTTACAAAGATATCTGTCAATCACTGATAACCCCGCCCACTGGACTCCTTAACCCAGAATAAGCAGAGGGATTACAGGTTCAGCTGAATCTTTGCACAACAACGGTTTATATCAATCTTCTCAGCTTCTCCTGCTCTGCAGCACAATGCTCATAGACCACAAACTCCCTTTTAATATAATGAGTGACTGTATCTAAATATATGAGATATTTCATGTCAACTCTCCATTCTGTTCTATGGGAGTTCTCAGTACACGGGAGCGCTGTGTTCTCCATTCTGTTCTATGGGAGTTCTCAGTACACGGGAGCGCTGTGTTCTCCATTCTGTTCTATGGGAGTTCTCAGTACAGGGGAGCGCTGTGTTCTCCATTCTGTCTATGGGATTCCCAGTACAGGGGAGCGCTGTGTTCTCCATTCTTTCTATGGGAGTTCCAGTACAGGGGAGTGCTGTGTGCGCCATTCTGTTGTATGGGAGTTCCCAGTACAGGGGAGCGCTGTGTTCTCCATTCTCCTCCATGGGAGTTCCCAGTACAGGGAGAGCTGTGTTTCTCCATTCTGTCTATGGGAGTTCAGTTACAGGGGAGAGCTGTGTTCTCCATTCTCTTCTATGGGAGTTCCCAGTACAGGGGAGCGCTGTGTTCTCCATTCTGTTCTATGGGAGTTCCTAGTACAGGGGAGCGCTGTGTTCTCCATTCTCTCCATGGGTGTTCTCCAGTACAGGGGAGAGCTGTGTTCTCCATTCTGTTCTATGGGGTTCCCAGTACAGGGGAAGTGCTGTGTTCTCCCATTCTGTTCTATGGGAGTTCCTAGTACAGGGAGAGCGCTGTGTTCTCCATTCTGTGCTCATGGGTGTTTCCAGTAAGGGGACGCTCTTGTTCTCCATTCTGTATCTATGGGATTTTTCAGATAAGGGGGCGCTGTGTTCTCCATTTCCTCTTGGGAGTTCCCAGTACAGGGGGGGAGTGTATTCTCCTTTGTTTTTTGGGGAGCCCCCAGTCGGGGAGCATTGTTCCCCATTTGTTTTTGGGAGTTCCCAGTACAGGGGTCGCTTTGTTTTCCATTCTCCCCCAGGGGAGTTCCGTACAGGGGAGAGCTGTTTTTCCCCTTTTGTTCTATGGGATTCCCAGTACAGGGGAGCGCTGTGTTCTCCATTCTTTTTCTATGGGAGTTCCCTTAAGGGGAGCGCTGTGTTCCCATTCTTTTCTATGGGTGTTCCCGTACAGGGGAGCGCTGTGTTTTCATTTCCTCTTTGGGAGTTCCCAGTACAGAAAGCGCTGTGTTCTCCATTCTTTTATGGGTTCCTAGTACAGAGAAGCACTGTGTACGGCTCTTCTGAGAACTCCCATACAACAGAATAGAGTTGTGTGCAAGACTGATCGACTCTCTGTTCTGAGCTGTATCTTTCGGGATCCTGTTTCTGAGATGGGTGTGGAGCTCAGAGATGGAACCAACATCTATCAGACTTTAATAGCTTATACTATTGATATGCCATGAAAGCCTATGGTGGGAACACCCCTTTAACTATATAAATGGCTTAATCTATAAAATACATATAGTGATAATCCTGTTTATTTTAGATCTTATCTGCCTCCATCTGGACCACATAGATTGGGCGCTAGTTTGAGTGCATGAATGTGTCCTTGGAGTAAGCCATAAATTGGTGGAGAATGCGGGTATATGGCTTACTCAGTTTTTTATGTCCATGGCACCAGTGTAATAAACCTAGACTATGCTTGTTTGTTGTGTTCTCCTTACATACTGTACCGTAGTTGTTGGAGTTCCCTGATATAATCTGATACGGATTTAACATTCTCACGTCCCCAGCGAGAAGCTCGGCTTTCAGAAATAACTGTGGTTTGCCTTCTCACCTAATTTGATTATCATGAAGACTTCCCTAAACTTTAATAAAGTTAGTATTAATAGGTCACTTTGTTTGTACAGAGTTCACATCCTTTCGTGGAGTCACTTCTTCCAGGAATGTCGGGCTCTTAAACGTCCCTAATTTTGCATTGTAAAGGGATTTCCATGGCTGCCACCAAGTGCTGAAACTAAGAGGATTGAGCAGATTAATGTACCAAGCGAGTAAGAGAAGCGGACGTGGCCATGCAATGCCCGCTGTAACACAATCCCAACCCTCTAATCACCAGTGATTTCTTGTATTTCCTAATCCGCAGCACAATTATGTTTTATTGCTGTAACTGTTGCAGCATGAGACTATCAGGGGGGCTATTTACTAAAGTCAGGAGTCATAGTCACCATTACAAAATTTACAGACTGTGACCTTAAAGCATCTCTCCACCCAGGGGGGACCAGGCCTGACTTAGCAGCATACCTCCGAACCCCTGGGATCGCTGCATACAGAGGTGTGCCCCAGGGATCGAGCCTCACTCCCAGGGTCTCACTGTTTTTTGAGCCTGGATGATTTACTGAATGCTCTTTTGAACTGCTGGGGGCCACATACAGCAGAATAGTAACCCTATACCCACAAAGAGGATACTATATACAGCAGAATAGTAACCCTATACCCACAAAGAGGATACTATATACAGCAGAATAGTAACCCTATACCCACAAAGAGGATACTATATACAGCAGAATAGTAACCCTATACCCACAAAGAGGATACTATATACAGCAGAATAGTAAACCCTATACCCACAAAGAGGATACTATATACAGCAGAATAGTAACCCTATACCCACAAAGAGGATACTATATACAGCAGAATAGTAACCCTATACCCACAAAGAGGATACTATATACAGCAGAATAGTAACCCTATACCCACAAAGAGGACGCTACATGCAGCTCTCCTGCCACTTCATGGAAACTATATCAGTATATTGACACATTTTACTATTACTTTTTTGACTCTCATTGTGGTAAACATTACAATTAATGTGATCATACAGTTTTTGCTTTAGGATATGATGGTGGTTATTCGAGAATAGTGAACCATGGATGATAAAATGGTCAACTCCGCAATTGCATGTGATATTTTTGGTTCCAACCAGTCAAGAGTTTATAATAGCCATTGACTTATCAGATAGAGTATCAGTATTCTGTTTTTATATTTGGACTATCAGGGGGACATGTATGAAAACTGTCCAGGTCTAAGACTTTCTTTGTTACCCATGGCAACCAATCAGAGCCCATAGCAACCAATCAGAGCCCATAGCAACCAATCAGAGAGCCCCTTTCATTTTTTCAGAGCTCTATAGGAAATGAAAGGGGCTCTCTGATTGGTTGCTATGAGCTCTGATTGGTTGCTATGAGCTCTGATGGTTGCTCTATGGCTCTGATTGGTTGCTATGGCTCTGATTGGGGTTTGCTGGGGCCTGGTTGTTATGGGCGTGATTGGTTGCAAATGTCTCTGATTGGGTGTTTTTGGGCTCTGTTTTGGTTGCATGGGCTCTGGTTGCAAATGGGCTCTGATTGGGTTCTATGGGCTCTGATTGGTTGCTATGGGCTCTGATTGGTTGCTATGAGCTCTGATTGGGTGCTATGGGCTCTGATTGGTTGCTATAGGCTCTGGTTGCTATGGGCTCTGATTGGTTGCTATGGGCTCTGATTGGTTGCTATGGGCAACAAGGAAAGTCTTAGACCAAGGCAGTTTTCATACATGTGGCCCTCTGTGTCTGGCACAATAGTTGTGACCCTGCTCATAAACTTGACCCTGTTTCTTTTTTGAGGCCCAGCTTGCCCCCATGTTTGCTCCCTTTAGGTCAGTTTTGAAGCAGACAAAGGCATTTGTTATACTTCCATCCCAATCTGGACACAGTTAATTCTTTAGTTTGCGGCAAAAGCCAATGTGCTCCAGTTCTGTAGAACCATGACATGGACATCAGAGATCAATGTGGCATTGCATATAAGTATGGAGATCACCTGTAAAAGATGGTGGATGAACCATGACTCTTTGTTCTTTCTATATAACCACACAGTATACATGGTTTCTGAGGTCTAGAAATGCAATGAGACTTCTTTAGAGGCTTGTTTAAGTCTACTGAGTGGATACAGTGGCATCCCACCAAATGGTATCGCTTTTTGCTGGGACCCGGACGTAGGTGCATGGCCTGAGGCAGAGTTTAGCTGTGCAGAATCCATAGGACTCCCCAGAATCGATGAGAAACTGCTCTTGTAGATGACTTGCAAGAGAAAAAACAAAAACAAGACAGCGCTCCCTAGCGCAATATTGCGACTTTTGAACAAGAACCACTGTGTTTTAAAGCATAACCTTCTGTTTTGTGAAAATGAAGGCAAACCTTTTTTGAGCATCCAAATATTTGGAAAACCGAAGAACCCGGGTCGTCCCAGCCGTCTGTTTTTTGCTCCTATGCCCGAGCACGGGGGTCGGGTAGTACGATCAATAGGTGTGAAGTTTTCTCCGTTTCCCCAAAAAAAAAAAACCCCCTTTAATGGCTGAATGACAGCGCTGGAGCTTTTTAGTTTGAAGATTTTATTACAAATAGCAATTGGAATACGGGTTTGTGTTAGGGCCCACTTCCTAAGAATTTCTAAAATCATGGGTTTAAAAAACAAAAAAAAAAAACTGCGGTCTGCACATGTCAAACAAGGTAAAAGCAGGGCGTTGCTTTGGGTCCTAAAACATTCGGGGCCGGGCCCCTTTTTGTTTTTCTCATAGGGCTGGTTCACACGAATTTTTCGCGCCCCCATTGTGAACTGCGGATGTGTTTTTACAGAGAAAAACCTTTTGCTCCCGTCACTAATTTTTAGAATATTCCCATAGAGTGACCCATATCTATTACCTCCCCAGCAGTCACAGCCAATGAAAATCAGCAATGACAATTTACTTTTTCAAACCCCTCACCTCCAAAGACATTAATACCCCTAAACAGTCACCAAAACATACACCCATACAAGGAGCAAAATCTACCAGACAAGGATTGTTACTAAAAAAATCCTACAAAAAACCCAAAACCCAAAAAATATTATACAAAAGGGCCAAATAATCCCGCCAACCCTACCAAACGCAACCCCCCCATGTGACTTTCAGCTTCACAGGCTCTATTACATAACCACCGTACTGACCTAAGTGGTAGATATAGTTGTATTTGGGCTCTGCAGAAATAAAGTGATTACATGCAGTTAATTTATGACTCACCGGAACGTCTTTTTGTTAGCGCGTTCACTTTCCCCTTTTCTTCTCCCCTTTT
>JAODAL010043007.1:0-34269 GCA_025379985.1 Phyllomedusa bahiana | reverse complement strand
CAAGACCTAAAACTGAAATTTGGGCCACTCAAATTAGGAATTGCCAAACGGGGAAAAAATTGCAAAAAACAGATTTTGAGGGCTTTTTTCCAGGTTTCCTTGGGATAAATGAACTTTTTTTTGGTTTAAAAATTGAAAATTTGTTTGAAAAAAATAAAATTTTCATTTTCGCAGCCTAAAAACTGCGGAAAACCCCTTTGGGGGTCGATTTTCCCCTTCCCTTCCCCGGGAAATATTTTCCCTTAGGGGATGTATTTAAAAAAGGGGGGGTATTTTTTTAAATTGGGTTTTCCCCCCAAAAACCCCCTTTTAAATTGGTTCCTGTGGGAAAGTCACAATGAAAATAAAACCCCCCAAAGCGGTGGGTTGTTTCCCCAATTCTGAGGCTTGTGGTTGAGGCAAGTAGTGCACTAGTGCCACATATGGGATATCTAAAAACAGCGAAACTGGAGGAATGGATATTGAGTTGCATTTCTTTAGTCACATCTCCCCGGGGCGGAATCTAAAATTAAAAGTGGAGGTCCCCTTTTCCTTTTATTCTTATCGTTTTCCCCTAAATAATGGAAAAAAATTTAAAATCTCAAAAAAGAAAAAATTTTTTTTAAATTTAACTTCCCCACTTTTTTAAATTTTGTGAAACTTTAAAAAAGGGTAAAAAAAAACTTAAATCAATGCGCTTTGAATATTTTAAGGGTTTTATTTTTCTTAGATGCAGTCTTTAGGGGGGTATATAACATTCGGGCCCCTCAAACCCTAATCAAAAATGGGATGGTCCCAAAAAAAAAAATAAAAGTTGCAAATTGTCTTAAAAATGTTAAAAATTACTACTAAATTTCTAAACTTCTGAGTGTCATAAAAAAGTAAAACAACACAAATAATGCCAACCCACAGTAGATGTATGGTAGATGCTAATTATAAACTAGTTTGTTTGGAATAGCTACAGTTGAAACCAGAGGTTTACAACACTTTTTTAAAAAGCAAAACTGCATGTTTTTCTCATTTCTGTATCTGACATGGAATCAAAATAAACCTTTTTTACCCATTTTGGGTTTCCTTTAGTATGTTGAGCTTTGCGTTGGCTATGAGACGATCGATTCGTTTAGTGGGGCCCCCGCTATCGAAAAGGGTTTTTCGATAGTGAGCATCGATTATGCGCGATGAAAATTAAAGTCTAGGGGAGACCCAAACAAACCTTCATTATTACCCCCCAAACAAGGCGGAAAAACCCCTGAAAAAAAACATCCAAATCAGTCAAATGGATACGTGCTCCCTTTTCTAGGCAAAAACACTTAGGTTTTTAAAAACACAAAAAAAAAAAGTCACAGACCTTTTAACTATCCCTGCCCTTGTCCCCACAGCCTGCCCCTTAAAACCTGCATCACCCACAAATTAAAAAGTCCCCGGGAAGGGCCCATTATGATTTAAAACCTTTCATGTTACTTGAACGGACTTTTGAATATCCCTGTCCTGGAACGCACCCATGACCCCCAAACCTGAAAGACCCCCACTTTTAAAAAGTCCCCCAAAAAGGGAGTTTTCAACCACCATTTTAGTTTAAACCTGGACTTTGATTTTAAAAACCTGCCCCCTGGGCCACAGCATGACCCTTTCAAACCTGAGGACCCCCCATTTAAAAGTCCCGGGGAAAAAGGAGCTTTAAAACCCCCAAATTTTAGTTTCACTGGACTTTGGGAATTAAAAACCTGCCCGGGGCCACAGCTGAGCCCCAAACCTCATGACCCCCACTTTTAAAAAAAGTGCCGGGAAAAAAGGGAGTCTTTCAACCACCATTTTAGTTTCACTGGACATTGACTTTTACCTGCCCCTGGGCCACAGCAGGGACCCCCCAAACCTGCATGCCCCCCACTTTTAAAAAGTCCCGGGAAAAAAAAGGGGTTTTCAACCACCATTTTATTTTTGAACTGGACATTGATTTTCCCCTGTCCGGGGCCACAGCATGACCCCCAAAAACCCTGCATGACCCCCACATTTAAAAAGTGCCGGAAAAAAGGGGTTTTTCAACCACCTTTTTTGTTTCACTGGACATTGATTTTTCCTGCCCTTTGGGCCCCCACAGAAGGGCCCCAAAAAAATTTGAAGGGACCCCCACTTTTAAAAAAATTTGGCCGGGGGAAAAAAGGGAAAGTCTTTAAACCCCATTTTAGTTGAACTGGACTTTAAACTTTCCCGGGTCCGGGGCCCACAGCTTTAACCCGGGCCCGGGATTTCCCGGGGGGTGCGGTGAAAGCCCGGCTGGCGTCCGTCATCTATTAACAACCGGGTTAAAATCCCCCCTGATGACGCAGAAAACAAAAAACTGTCGTGCTGAAGCAGAGTGCGGGAAGGGAAGTTTTGAGAACTCCAGCCTTCCCCCGGTACACAGCAATACCGGGGTAGCGCTTCCCCCCTCCGAAAAGAGGGGGGGGGCCAAATTTGAGCTTCACTTGGAAATATTTGGGGGGTTTTTTCCCTCCTGTTACACCGGGTTTCCCCTTTTATCTTCCCATTCTTTTTCTCTTTTTTCTAAACGTTGGGGGAAATGGTCTCTGTCCCTTTGTTCTCTTTGTCCGTGTCCATACTCATGTCCCCCTTAAAAAAACCTCCCATCTGGTCAATTTTCCTGAAACCTCCCTTGTATTTTTCAGGGGAAATTTTTTTTTAACAGTTTTTTGTAAAATCCAAGTTTTTTATACTTTAATTCTAGAAAAAACCTTTTTTTAAAATAGGAGGGAAAATCCCACCTGCCCCTTTTTTCCCCTTTTTTTCATTGTATTAAAGGGTTGCCCTCAATACAGGGATTGATGGGCTATGTTTAAAGTTTCTTGAAAAAAACAACCCTTTTTGCCAAAATGTCCCCCCCCATTAACAGTGTCCTACCTATTCCTGTTTTGACGCCCCATCACAATTGACCCAAAATCTTGCCCAATTTGGGTGAAAAAACAAATGTCGGTTAAAAAAAAATTTTTTTAGAATGGGGACCTTTTTAAGTATAGCTGCTTTCCCACGGGCAAAATGCCCCCAAAAATTTCCCGCATTCCCTTGAGCAACTTTGGCCCAAATTGTGAAGAACAAATGTCTTTTTTGGGAAAACAACTTTTTTAAATGGGGCCCCGTAGTATACTGCTTATCACAGCAAAATGCCCCAAAAAAATTAAAGCTTTGCCCCCTTGACCCACTTTGGTCAATTGTAAAGAACAAATGCCCTTTTAGAAAAAAAAAAATTTTTTTAATGGGGATTTGTAGAATTGCTGAAAATTTAAAAGGGGCAGCTGACCGAAAAAAATTATAAAAATGACTTCTCAGCCACTTTTAAAAAATCTTGAGGGAAAATGCCACTTAAAAGCCCCTTTTCTGTTAAAAAAGGCCCTTGATTATTGCTTTTATCCACAGAACATGACCCCAAGGAATTTTTAAATATAAATTTCTCCCACTTTTAAAAATTGTGAGGGAAATTTGCATTTAAAGAAGCCCCCTTTTCCCTGCCCCAAAAGGGGCCCAAAAATTTATAGCTGTATCTAAACATAAAACTTCCCCCAAAAAATTATAATATGACTTCTCACCCCACTATTAAAAATTGTGGGGGGAAAAATCCCATTGAAGTACTTTTCTGTTCCAAAGGGGGCCCCATGATTATTGCGTACTCACAGCAACATGCCCCTAAAAACCCAAGGGAAAAGCAAAAACTTTTTAAAATAAAGTGATTAAATGGAATACGGTTTTTGTCATAAAAACCTTTTGTTTTTTAAAGCCCCCTCACAGAAAAACCCCAGCAAAATAAAACTGTTGGGGAAAAAGAGAATAAAAATTGCAGTAAGAAATGATCTTTTTTAAAAAAAAAGGTTTTAAAGAGGACCATTTCTGTTTTTAAAAAGGTTTTGAATTTTGACTGGCAAAAAAACCGGTGACCTGGGGCTTTTGGGGGCCCCACAACATAAATCAGGGGTTCCATGCCCTGTTTTCTTTTGATAAAAAGTCAAACGATCCCCATTATTGGGGAAAGCCCGGTTTGCGTTTGTCTGAAAATGACTCCTCCGCTGGGGCTGAATTTCCGCTCAGAAAATGACGTGGCGGGCTGGGCCCCATGGACAACACCCTCTATGGGGCGACCAGCTGGGGCCTTTGCCATTTTGGATACCCAAAAAGTTTTTGGGTTCCGGAAACAGGCAAAAAAATCGGGTTGAGATGCAATAGTCTTTCCCCCAGGGTTTTTGTGATCTCTGGTGTTGGATGTTCCCTGCATTGAAACGTTGGTGGGGTTGGTAAACAAAGATTGCCAGGGGTCACCCTTTTGGGCCCTTCTCCCAAAACCCCCTTTCCCTTTTGCGCTGCCGCTACGCCTACGGGCCACTTTTCCCCTGTCACGTGCTGGGTTTTTTCCCCCCGGGTGCCCTTTTTGGGGAAACTTTGAAAGCAGGACGCAACGATGCCCTCCAGTTGATCAATCGCAAGGTCTCCTTTTTCCTGCATTTTACTCCCCTTTTTTGGGTTTGGGTTTGGAAGGAAAGTGCGGGTTTTTTGTTTTTTTCCCGGGGATCCAGGAGGGGGGCCCAACCCAAATAACGTTTTTTCATTTTGATGGCCTTTAAAGCAGGATCATGTTTTTGGGGGGAAAAAGGAGCATCCAAGCACTCATGTGAGAGTTTGGGGCCCTTTATTTCCCCAAACCCTTTGGGGCGGGGGCCTTTGCAAAAATGATCTTCCCCCATCTTCCTCCCCCGCCTCCAATTCGCGCCAAAACCCCTTTTTCCCAAAGGGAGGGACGTCGGGCCCTCGGGGTTAGGAATACCTCCTCTCCTCCCCTCCGCTGCCTCCGGGAAAAGTTCAACCAGCCCTGGGGCTTGCCTGAAAATGAGCACCCCCAGAGCTGTTTCCCACCCTTTCACTAGCTCTGGACCCAAAACCCCCCTGCCTAATGAAAGACCGAAGAAATTGTAAACTGCGGGGGCCCTTTTGGGGTTTTAAAGGGGGAGAAAAGGGTCCGTGTTCCCCATCTGGTCCGTCTCCTCCTCCGTCGCTGGCGGGACCCGTTGTTTCCAAAAGGTCCCCAACGAATTTCCAGAAAATAAGACACCACAAGCTTAAAGCTGACAAAAGGGGATTGTCCCCCACTGCCATTTTGGTGGTTCCCTTTAAAACCCGGGAAGGTGGTGCAGGCTCTTTCACCTGCCTCCCCCCCCCCCTTTTCGGTGGTTCCAAAAACCCCCAGGTCCGTTTTCCCCGTGCTTGTCAGGCCATGTGTATTCGTACTGGGGTTTAAAGGCATTGTGCTCTGCCCAATCGTGGGGCTTTGGAGGGGGGAATTTCCCGCGTGTTTTCCCGTCAACAAAAGAACCCGGTTTTACGGGGAGGGCCCAGCTGACGCTGCAACGCAGCCAGGCGGGACGGGAAACAGGGTGGAATGGCGGGGAAATGTGAATCAAAACCTCGAGCCTTCTTTACAGGCCCGTCCAGACCCCCGGGGAGTTTTTTAAAAAATTTCTGGAGAAAGGTTTATGCATGTGCCAGGGGAAATTTTATGTGCTCCAGCCTACCCATCTTTAAAGGGGGGCCAAACAGGGTTTCGCCGTTATCCCCACACCACCCTTTCCTGGCCAAAAGGTTTTTGTCACCCACCAGCGCCGGTTTTTTGGCTTAGAGCCTCCAAGCTCCTGACCTGTTGTGGACGGTTTTCCAAGGCAGATTAATTTCAACCAGGGGCCGGTTTTTCGGGCAGTGATTGACACCAAGGACCTTGGGGGGAAAAAGCCCCCGCCACCCCCCCTGCGGTTTTGAAGAGCGTCACCGAAACCCCGAGAGCCACCCCTCACCCCCAAAGACATCCAACCCCGGGTCACCCAATGAGCTGTCACAAAAGATATAGCGGCCTTGGCCCTGCTTTTGGGCCATGTGTCGGTGGTGAGATGGGGCTTTTCGGAACAGATCAGACAACGGGGCCCTTTAAAATTTTAGATGACACCTTTGGGTGGGCCCGGGCAGGGACGGGTTTTTTGGCAAAGAAATGCCGCTCGGCATCTGGTATTGGGGGCAAGCGAGGGGCCATTTACGTGGGGGAACCCATTTTTCCCGTGTCCACCCGACGGAAAAAAACAACCCTTTCCCAAGGGGCCAAAAACCTGGGAATGCCGACATTCAAAGGTTTTTTCTTTGGGATGGTTTGGGGTTTAAAATGTTTTTTTTTTTCTCCCCAAAACCCGGAAGACAGAAGGCGGCTGCTAGACTGGCCCCCCTGTTGGGGGTTTCCCGGTCAAACAAACTGGCGGAAGGGGGAAGGGGTTTGGAAAGGGTCTTGGGGGTGCTGGTGGTTTCTTTGGGCGGGCGGGGGGTGCTTGGGAAACGGAGGGGGGATCCCCGATCATGAAATTTTGAGAGACTGGGCAAACTGAGGGAAAGCTTGGTGGTGGCGGAGGAGGAGGGGGGGAAAAGAGGGGGGTGGGCAGTGGTTTGGGGGCCATTTGGGGTTTGGGCTGGCCTTTTTTTGGGCCCAAATTTTTCCCTCCTTTTTAAAATCATGCATTTTCCTTTCTTGACTAGCATTTTGGTGGTGGTTTAAACCCCTTAAAGGTTTTTGCCTCTACTTATGCGTTTACGGCAAAGGGGGCATTGACATCGCTGGGTGAATCGAGGCTTTTCCCCAAAAAAAGGCCCAGGCTTGAGAGGTCCTGGACCTTTTTGACGGCGATAAGCAGGGGGCGGGGTTTGCGCTGACCGTGGGTGGCGGAAAACATATGCGGGCCCCCCCGGACCCCCCTCTCCCTTTTTGTGGCGGGACCCGATTGGGCATACCCAATCGTCTTCCCCCTCGTCCCTGTTTAAGCGCCGCAAGCAAAATTTTTGCGGAAAAGAAACCCGGGGTGGATCCGCAATGTCGTCATCATCCCTCATCAAACAACAAAGGTGACTTGGTCCCTCCTGACTTTCTGCATCCAGAAGCTGCGGGTTAAAAAAACCCCTTGGGGACGCAAGGCTTGCCGGCCGCCCCGGGATTTTTGCCGATTTACCCTTCCTTCACCTCCCCTGATGGGGAACAAAATAACTGGGCGTCAGACAGGAAAATTTATCCCCTTTTTTGGCCCTTGAATTTTTTTAAAATGCCTTTTGACCCCAAAACCGGCCCTTTTTGTCACAAAAAGAGGTCTTAGAAAATGGATTTTCCACAGTGGTTGGGGACACGAGGGTTTACCCATTTGGGGTGCTTTTTTTGTTGGACAGATGCTGATGATGCTGGGTGAACTTTTTTGGCCCTGGCTGCGAGGACGAGGAGGGAAGATGCTAGAAACAGGGTTCATTAACCAATGAAGGGCGATTGGCGCGATGTTCGTTACTTAGATTCACAGGGGGCCCCGACCCAGCGATGACAGGCCTTTAAAGGTCTGCCAAATGACGACCCCGGCATTGGGGTTTTCGCCCCGCATGGAAAGGGGCACCTTCTCTCGTTTTCCCTACCCCTGGGCTCCCCCCTCCCTTTTGGGTCGGGTTACCACCTGCATTTTGCTCCCATGTTTTTTTTTAGAAAATTTTAAAAATTTGAGAAGGTAAAGGGTTTGTTTTTGGGAAAACTCTTTTTAAAAACGGGAAACACGGCTATTTTTCAAATCCCCCTAATCAAAAAAAAAAAATTTTCTTGATTCAAAATTTTAAATGCAAGGTGTCTATCAACAAAACCCGGAAATGGGGGAAAATAAAAAAAAAATAAAACAGTAACTGTTATGTTTTGTTTTAATAAACGGTATTGTTTTTCACCTTTCAAAATTTCCCCTTTGGTTTAATATAAATTGCTGTTTTAAGATTTATTTAGATTCGCGTCAAAGAACAGTGCTGGGCGCAAAATTTAAAAAACACGTAACTGTTATGTTTGGGTATTTAAAAAACGGTTTTTTTTTGGCCCTTTCAAATTTAACCCTTTGGGGAATTTTAGAAATTTTTCTGTTTTAAGATTTAAGGTTTGATTCTGCGTCAAAAAACAATGCGGGTGGCAAAAAATCCCAAAAAAAACGTAACGGGTTTTGTTTTTTATATAAAAAACGGGATTTTTTGGGACCTTTCAATTACCTTTGGTTTAATATAGAATTGTGTTTTTTTTGATTTACGAGATGGCTTTCGTTTAATGGGAAAAATTTCTGGGTGGCAAAAGTTCCAAAAAAAAAAGTAACTGTTTGTTTTTTATAAAAAAAGTATTTTTTGCACCCTTTTTAATTTACCTGTGGTGAAAATAGAATTTTCTGTTTTAAGATTTACGTAGAAGCTTTCTCAATGAACAGTCTGGGAAGGCGCAAAAAATCAAAAAAACGTAAAAATGGGTTTTGTTTTTTTTATATAATTTTAAAGGGGATTTTTTTTTCCCCCTTTTTTTATTCCCCCTGTTTGGGGGAAAAAAGAATTTCTGTTTTAAGATTTTCGTAGAAGCTGGTCAATGAACATGCGGGTGCGCAAAAGTCAAAAAACATTTAAATGTTTTTTTTTTGATTTAATAAACCCTATTTTTTCAAACCTTTTTAAATTTACCTTTTGGTGAATATAGAAATTGGGTGTTTTAAGTTTACTAAATTTCCGTCAATGAAAATGCTGGGGCGCAAAGTCAAAAAACACTTTTAATGTTTTTTTGATTAATAAAAGGGATTTTTTGCACCTTTTTAATTCACCTGTGGTGAAAATAGAATTTCTGTTTTTAAAATTTACGTAGAAGCTTTTTCAATGAAAAATGCTGGGTTCGCAAAAGTCAAAAAACACTTTCTGTATTGTTTTGTTTTAAAAAAGGTATTTTTTTTACCTTTCAAATTCACCTGTGGGTGAATATAAATTGGCTGTTTTAAGGGTTTAAAGTAGATGCTGCTCAATTAAAAAGTGTGGGTGCGCCAAAAAATCCAAAAAAAACGTAACCTGTTTTTTTTTGATATAATAAACGGGATTTTTTTAAACCCTTTTAATTCACCTGTTTGGGGGAATATAGAAATTTCGGGTTTTTAAAATTTACGTAATGCGCGTCAATGGGAAAAAAATGCTGGGGGGCAAAAAATCCCAAAAAACACGTTGGTTTGGGGGGTTTAAAAAAAAAAAATTTAAAAAAAACCAAAAAAAAAAAAAACAAAAAAAAAAAAAGAAAAAAAAAAAAACAAAAAAAAACTAACTGTTATGTTTTTATAAATAAACGGAAATTTTTTTCAAACCTTTTTAATTCAAAGTGGTGGAATTTAGAAAATTTCGTTTTAAGGGTTTTTCGTAGAGCTTTCATCAATGAACAGTGCTGGGTGCGCAAAAGTCAAAAAACACCCTAATGTTTGTTTTGATATTAAAAAAAACGGGATTTTTTTCCCTTTCAATTAACCTGGTTGGGAAAATAGAATTGCTGTTTTTTTGGGTTTACGTAGATGCTGGGGTCAATGAAAAAATGCTGGGGGCGCAAAAAATCAAAAAACCCCGTTTAACCCTTTTTTTTTTTTGATATAATAAACGGAATTTTTTTTGCACCTTTCAATTTTACCTGTGGTGAATATAGAAGGGTTTTTTTAAAATTTTTAGTAGATGGAGCCAATTTAACGTTTCTTGGGGGGCGGAAAAGTCAAAAAAACACGTAAAATGTTTGTTTTGATATAATAAAAGGTATTTTTTTTCCCTTTCAATCACCTGTGGTGGGAATTTTTGAATTTTCTTTTTTTTAAAATTTACCTAGATGCTGGTCATTGGGAAAAGTTTCTTGGGGGCGCAAAGGGCAAAAAAAAAAGAAAAAGTTATTTTTTGATATAATAAACGGGTTTTTTTTTCACCTTTCAATTCCCTGTGGGGAAAATAGAAAATTTCTGGTTTTTAAAATTTCGTTTGATTCTGCCTTTAATGAAAAGTGCTGGGGGCGCAAAATCAAAAAAAACGGTTTAAATGTGATGTTTTTGTAAAGATACCGGGGTTTTTTTTTGGGAAACAAAAAAACCTTTGCTGACTAAAGAATTTCTGGGTTTTTAATTTAAGTGAAGGGGGGATTTTTTCAACCGTCCCAAAGGGGTAAAAGGGGGGAAAAATTTAAAACCCCATTGAAAAAGTATACTGATAATAAAAATGGAGTTTTGCAGCTAAAAAAGAGACCCGCATTTAAATTGAAATGTGTTTTTTTTCCCAAAATAAGTTTAGGGTGCCCCCAAAAATCCAGGAAAAATTTTAATGCAAAAATGTTAATAATAAAGTTTTTCCCCTACAAAGTCCCCACACTAAGTTTTTGGTGAATTTATCCAGTGTTCTTTATAGGTTTGAGCTTTTTCTGTATTCGCCCGGGGGGGGCCCCCCCCCCTCCCAAACCCCCGGGGAAATTTAAAAAGCGGGAGATGCTGCTTTTAAAAAATTTTCAGCAAAATACATAAAATGTTCAAAACCTAATCTAAACTAAAATTTTGGGAAAGGGTCCCAACTTTAAAAGTAGAGGTTTCTCCCGTGCAGAAATTTGACTAATTTCCTGAGCTGTTTGGCCACAGGCAGAGGCAGGTCCTATCCCATGAGAAGTGAGAAAACACTTAGGGTGAAACAGGAAAAGCTGTTCTTTGAAACGAGGCATTTGATTTTTTTCCCGCCAAACGCCCAAACCCTAAAACCTTTCCCCGTCATGGGCGTCCCACACACATCTCATTCCCGCTCATTCGTAATTTATTTTTCTGGCCGCCAAAATTACAGGGAAACGCCGAAAAAAGGGGCGATCTAATAAGTATGACAGATTTTTAAACCCTTAAAATTTTCACATGATCTGGAAATTTCGTTACCCTAAAAAAATTGCCATTTCCCAACTTTGTCGATTAAAAAAAGCTCAAAAACTACCCCTTAAATTACCAAAATTATTTATATTTACCAAATACCAGAATAATTCGAGAGAATTTTTAAGGCATTTTTATTACCATATGCAAAATCCACACATATTTCCACTTGTGACCAGTTTGGCAGCATTCTTTGGATCATTGTTTATTTGGAATACCCATTCCCACCCAAGCCTTAGATTTTAGCTTTAGTATTGCCCCAATTTCTTTCCTTTATGATGCCATTATTTTTTTGAAGTAACCAAATCCCTCCTGCCACCAAAAAAAACCCCACAACATGATGCGCCCCCCCCCATTTTCACAGCTGGGTTGGTGTTCTTTGGCTTTCCAAACTTTTCCCTTTTTTTCTCCAAATGTAATGTTGGTAATTAAGCCCCAAAAAGTTCATTGTTTTGTCAGAAACCCCAAACACATGTCTCCAAAAAAGTAGGTTTTGTTTCTGTGTGCATTTTAAAACACTTAATCTTTGGTTTTTTTTATGTTTGTTTTTTGGGAGTGGCTTCTTCCCGGCAGGGGTGGGCCTTTTTGCCCCCGGGTTTTTTTTAGTTTCTCATTTTTTACTGTGGAAAAAGACACAATCTTACCCGTTTTGCCGAATTTTTCCAAAAAGGGTTTTTTCTTTTTTTTTTGGGTTTATATGCACGTTTTAGACCAAAGCAGTTTAACGCTGAGACATAAAAAAAAAACCCCCCTTCCTTTTCCCGGGGTTTTTTGGCTGGACATTTCCCCTCTTGGGTTTTTACTTGCCTATAATTTTTTTGTACAGAAAGAAAAAAAGCACCTTCAGGTTTTCTGGAAATTGGGAACCCCAAAGGGTGAACCAACTTGTTGGGAAGTCAACAATTTTTATTCCTAATATCCCTTTGGGTGAATTTTTCTTTAGATTTTCCCATGATGTTACAAACAGAAGCAGTGTATTTATGGTGTGCATTAAAAAAAAATCCACAGGGGTGTTTATAATTTACTCAGATGTTGTCAATCAACCTCAGAAGCTTCCAAAGCCATGCCATCATCATATAGGCTGTCCAAAAATTGTTTAAAGGCATAGTAATCCTGGTATATATAAACTTTTGACTTTTCAGAAAGTAATAAAAATGTCTTAAAAATTATTTCTCTCTATTCTGGCATTTGGCAAATATAAATAATTTTGGCAACACTAATTGACCTAAAACGGGTAGGTTTTATTCTGATTTCATGTCAGATAAAATACAGGCAGTCCCCTACTTACATCGTTCCGACTTACATCCGTCCCCTAGTTACAAACGGAGACTTTTGGGCCTTGGCTGGGCGTGCTGACATCACACACTGAGTCATGCCCCATAATAACCAAGTGCCAGCATGCCCCAGCATCACTAGAGATACAGAAATTGAGGTGGCCTCTTCTAAACAGGGGCACAAATAGCAAAACAAATGTAAAAACTGTTCCCTGCACCATCCAAAACAAAGAAAACACACATTTTGCTGGAGTTAAATTTAATAAATATACCTGTTCCGACTTACATACAAATTCAACTTAAGAACAAACCTACAGTCCGTATCCCGTTTGTAACCCGGGGACTGCCTGTATGAATATGTGTCTTAATATAGTGTATGTAAATTTTTGGTTTCAACTGTATCTGGTTTTATCCCCACTTTCTCACCTGAGTGCAGCCTTGTTATTTGTAAATGGATCCCGTGACTTGTTTTTAACCCAGCACAACACAGGTGTGGGTTACATGTGATCAATAGTCCTCCTTGGACTTGAAACGCGTAAGCCAGAACATTGAACCCTCCACCTGTCTCTGTATTATAAGCTGCCACCTTTCTTTGTACTTTTTAATAAGGATTTTTAATAAAGCAGAAGGATATTAAGGGTTCCCGGATTCCTATTATTTTTTCATATTCAAGATATTGATGCAGGCTGCTTCCGACAGACAGGATTCCTAGATCTTTCCCAATATACTGTAGTGGACAGAGTGGATACGCAGCCTATTGTGGTGAGCAAATACCTTTATCTTGTATAACCTATGTGACAGGTTCCCTTTAAAACCAACTTTTTTTTTTTAAATTGATGATATCAATAAATCTCAAAGCAGTTGGGACAGTGTTAACAAAAGGCTGGAAATGTAAGTTGTACTAATGAACATTTCAATTAGTTCACATGACTGTGGAAGAAAAAGCATATTAGAGAGGCACAGTCTCTCAGAAGCAAAGATAGTCAGGGGTTCACCAATCTGTGAAAAACTGCATCCATAAATTGTAGAACAATTTTAGAAAAATGTTTCTCAACATAAATTTAAAAGAATATCCCACCACCTACAGTACATAATATCAAAAGATTTTGGAGAATCCGAAGAAGTCCAGGTGCATACGGGACAAGGTCAAGGGTCAATATTGAATGCTTGTGTTCTATGGCATGATTCGGTTATGAAAATCTTTGCATAGGCCCAAGAATACTCCTAGAAATCATTGTCTGTGAACAAAGTTCACAATGCAATCCATAAATGCAAGTTAAAACTCTCTCCTGTAAAGAAGAAGCCCTATACAGTGGGTATTGAACACGTCACCAATTTTCTAAGTAAGTCGATTTCTAAAGGTGGGAAATGAAACAGGGAATGAGTATTGAACATGCTTACTGAAATGAAATTTATTTCAACAAAAGCCTTTGTTGGAGATAACAGCTATAAGACGCCTTCTGTATGGAGAAACTAGTCCTATAAATTGCTCAGTTTGGATTTTGTCCCATTCTTCCACAAAACCACTGTTCAAATTCTGAAGTTTTAGTGGGCTCCTTCTATGAACTCAGTTCATTCTATGGATTTTTTATTGGATTCAGGTCAGGTGATTGGCTGGGCCATTCTAACAGCATTATTTTTGAGAAACCAAGTGAGAGTTTTCTTGGCTGTGTGTTTGGGATTTTTGACTTGCTGAAATGTCCACCCTTGTTTCTTCTTCGTCATCATGGTAGGTGGCAGTAGATTGTTACCCAGAATATCTTGGTACATTTGTCCATTCATCCTTTCTTCAATTATATGAAGTTTGCCATTGCTGTATGCTGAAAAAGAGCCCCACACCATGATATTCCCAGCTCCAAAATTCCCTGTATTTTTGGTGTTTTTGGAGTGATAGTCATTGCTTTTTGGCCTCCAAATATGGTGTGTATTATGGCAATTAAAGAGTTCAATTTTGGTCTCCTCTGACCAGACTACATTCTCCCGGTATTTCACACGCTTGTCTAAATGTTGTTGAGCAAACTTTTATTGTGTTTGTACATGATTTTTGCTCAGCAATGAAGTCTTGCATGGTGACCATGCTACAGGCCATGGAGGTTGAGTGCATTACTTATTGTTTGAAAGAATTTTACCCGCTGATTGAAGGATTCTATAGCTCTCCACAGGTCCTTGACCAACTCTTCTGATAACTCTTTTCACTCCTCTGTCTGAAATCATGTGGGAAGCACCTTGTCGTGGCCGGTTTATGGTGAAATTATGTTTTTTTTTCTTTCCAAAAACACCACCATCTTCTCTGGACCACAACTTATTTAAATGAACTGAGGCAAAATAGAAAACTTATCTGAAGTCCAATGAATCAAAATTTTAATTCTTCTGGAAACTATGAACATGGAGAGGGACCATCTGCGTATTAGCCCACAGTTCAAAAAGCTGTATCTATGATTGTATAGGGGTACATTAGTGCCTATGGCATGCGAAGCTTACACATCTTGAAAGGTACTATCAATGCTGATCAGTACATAGAGGTTTTGGACAAACCTCCCATCCAGACAAAGTTTCTTTCAGGAAAAGCTTTGCATATTTCAACAACAAGCAAGAAATGTACAACATCATTCAACATCACAACAGCATGGCTTTGCAGAAGAGTGTGGGTGCTGAACTGGCTATCTGCAGTCCTGATGTTTCACCATTTGGCACATTAAAAAACAAAAATTACTACTTGCTGCTTACTGTAATATGTATGTTGTTGTTTTATTCTGCTCATGTACTACATCTAAATAAACTCTTGTTTAAAAAACAAAAATTCCAGCAAAGATGGCCCAGTACTGTTGAACAGCTGGAATGAGACAATAATGGGACATTATTTCTCTCCCAAAGCACCCGCAATTGGTCTCCTCACTTTCCAGACATCTACAGACTGTTCTAAAAAGAAGAGAGGATGCCACACAATTGTAGACATGGTCCTATCCCAACTTTTTTGAGATATACTGCTGAGTGCATGTTTGTCAAATTAAGTGGATGTATTCTATGTTCTTTTGTGAATAAAATATAACTATAACAGATTTCCAAACCATTGCATGTTTTCTTTAACTTTTCACATAGCTTCCCAATTTTTTGGATTCAGGGTAGTATATCTAACATTCAACAGTTGAGTCACATTATTATGACAACCAGCTAATAGCCAGAGTAACCTCTGAATGCAGCATGGATATCAGTTAGAGAGGCTAGGAGTGACTCAGTAAGGTCATGTTAGGTCATGTGGGGGAGGATCCTAGAGTGACGATTATTATTGAGGTGGTCTTACAGATGCTGAATTGAATTCAGTTTGGGGAGTAAGGTGACTAGGGTAGTAATTGGAAGTCTTGATCATGGACATTAAACCAATGTCAGATAAATCCATGTCTGTAAAAGTCCAATGTAACACAATATTATTATTTATAGAAAAAACACATACAAAAATGGGACATTACTTATTTAAAAAACAGTACAATTTTTGGGCCACATTCACAGCTCAATGGCTGGACCAGACTGAACCCAGTAGAAGGCATCACTAGCCTATATGCTACCTGGAAAAAAATTAACAGGTGGCACTAATTGCTGAGTAGCAGCTCACACACTCCACTACTAGGGGAACAATTAGATCATAAAAAACTGCACATTAACTTAATACCTGTTCACTCCAGTATGCAGAAAAGCCACAGTATAATGCATGGGTAGATGGCACAAATGCAAAAATATCAATAAAATAACCACTCACATACCCTCAGTGCATGAGGGTGGGGGTTGCTTTTACTACAATTGCATATAAATAAGGCGATACAGACTAGGTTCAGTCTGGTCCAGTCATTGAGCTGTGAATGTGGCCCAAAAATTGTAGTTTTTTTTAGAATATTATTATTTATCCTGCATAGGGAATGTTGTAAAAACAAAAAAGAAAAGAAACTACATTGTCAGAATTGTTTTTTTGGTCATGTCACCTCCCAGAAAACAAAAAAGTAATCAAAAAGTTGCACGTACTTTAAATTGGTTACAAAAAAAATTACACCTTTCCCCTCAAAAAAATTGTTGGTTGTTACCGGCAATGCAAAGCAAATTGTCTTTCTATTTTTAAAAAAGTAGTCAAACATGGTGAAAACTATATAGTTGTCATCAGAATGGTATCTATCTGCAGAATAAAAGTAGTATGTTATGGAGTTTACCATTTTGGTAAACTCCATAAACACAAACTCCCAAAAATGTTGCACAACAGCATTTTTTTTATTTCAAATTACAACATACGGAAAAAAATACTCTGTTTTCTAAGTACATTAAAGATATCATTGAAAAGTACAACTAAAAATAAGCCTAACACTAGGGATCACCAGAGTGTAAGAACCTGGAGAAGGGAGCAGGGTCTCCTGAGAGCAAAAAGCAAGGAGGGAGGAGTAAGTATCCAACTCGGAGAAAGAAAGGAGTGACAACAGTAGCCGAGGGGAAGACTGCTGATTGTAAGCACAGCCGAGTTGATCATCCCATTTCTTCAAGGTGTAGCCTAACTGGGAATTGTACCCACCTGGAGCCTTCATGTAATACACAGATATGTGAACACAGAATGTGGATGAAGAGGGAGACTCCCGTCCCACAGGTGAGCCATCACATAACATGTCAGAAGTATCATGTTGACACAGCTAGCTTCCACTGAACCCAGTTAGAGGTGTAAAATAAGCGCATTGTGGCAAATTTCACTTTTAACTGTTCAAATAAATGCAATTCCTTGTAACTCCCCAGGAGCGACCCTCCTCAATACTCATCAGTTATTACATGCCAAAGGAAAAATAAAAATAAAGTTTTAAAATTAAAATAGCTTTTTCTCATTTATCTTATTAAAAACATTTAAAACATAACATAATTGGTGTCCAATGTATTTAAAAGTTCAATAAAACACTATATTATGTTATTTATCCAGCACAGAGAACACTGTAAAAAAATAAAGTGAAATAAATAACCAACAAAAGAATTGTGTTCTTTGATCTTCCTACCCCTCTTAAATATGAAATAAAAAGTGATCAAAATGTTGCATGTACTTCAAATTGGTACCAATAAAACTACACCACAATAATAACCGTATTTTTCGGACTATAATGCGAACATAAAATCCTATGATTTTCTCAGAAATCGAAAGTGCGCCTTATAGTCCGATGCACCTTATATATGAATCAATTTTTCATTTGGGTTTTTACAGTATCTGTCACCCACAAATGGATTAAGCATTACGGCCACCGTACTCAGGAGCGTCACTGAGTGCGGTGATACATACAGATCTGTGCGCAGGAGCCCCGCAGAATATCTGTGTTTCAGCATTAATGTGTGTGCAATCAATAATTTTTTATACCCACTACCCCAAAAATGCCTCCTGTAAAGAGACATGCTTATGATGCTGATTTTAAACTTAAAGCTATGTCATGCAGTAGAGCATGGAAATAGAGCAAGAGAATTCAACATTAATGAATCTATGGTGCGTAACTGGAGGAAACAAGAAGATGCCCTATGCCAGGTAAAGAAGACCAAACTGCGTTTCTGAAGAAACAAAGCAAGATGACCACATTTGGAGGAAAAAATAGAACAGTTGGTTATTGAACAGAGAACTGCAGCTAGAAGCGTCTCCACTGTCTCTATTCGACTCAAAGCCACAGCGTTAGCACGCGATATGGAGATCAAGGACTTTCGAGGAGGTCCTTCATGGTGCTTTTGTTTTACGAAAAGGCGCAATCTCTCCATCCACACCAGACCTACTGTCTGCCAGCAACTGCCAAAGGATTATGAAGAGAAACTGGCCATTTTCCGCACCTACTCCAGAGCCAAGATAAATGAAAAGAATATCCAGCCAGAACACATCACTAACATGGATGAGGTCCCCGTAAAACGTACCGTTGAGAAAACAGGGACCAGTACAGTATCTATACGTACCACAGGAAACGAGAAGTCCTCTTTCACTGTAGTTCTCACCTGTCAGGCTAATGGCCAGAAACTACCACCCATGGTCATTTTTAAGAGGAAGACTTTGCCAACAGAAAAGTTTCCTGCTGGTGTCATCGTCAAGGCTAACCCAAAGGGCTGGATGGACGAGGAGAAGATGAGCGAGTGGCTGAGAGAGGTCTACGTCAAGAGACCGGATGGATTTTTTTCACAAAGCCCCATACCTATTGGTCTGTGACTCCATGCACGCCCAAGTGACTGATGCTATCAAAGCCTAATTGAAGAAAATTAATTCGGAGCTTGCTTTCATTCCGGGTGGATTAACCAAAGAGCTCCAGCTGCTAGATATCGCCGTCAATAGGTCATTTAAAGTTAAATTGCTTGCTGCGTGGGAGCATTGGATGACAGAAGGTGACCACACATTCACCAATACAGGGAGGCAACGCCGTGCGAGTTATGCCACTATGTGCAAGTGGATCGTGGATGCCTGGGAGAAAGTATCAGTCTCCATTGTCATCCGAGCTTTCAGGAAGGCTGTAATCATCACTGAAGAGCTAAGCAGCAGCAATGAAACTGATTCGGATAATGATGAGGGGGACCCAAGAATGCTTGATGCCGAAATCGCACAACTGTTAAACTCCGACACTGAAGATGAAGGATTTGATGGATTTGTGGTGGATGAATGAACTGAAAAAGTACTGTAAGTGTATTGATTTTTGTTACAACTTTACAAGTTGAGAGTTATTGTGAAAGTGTTAAATAAAGTTTGGCTTACGGTCTGAGCTTTGTTTCATTTAATGCGCTGCGACTTATAATCCGGTGCGCCTTATATATGAACCCAGACGCCTTAGCAGGCGCTCATTGATATTGCGCCTTATAATCCGGTGCACCTAATAGTCCGAAAAATACGGTAGCCAAAAAAATAAAAAAGGCAATGTAAAGCAAGTTACAAAAAAGATTATTATTTTCCTAAAATAAATAAAATATGGTAAAATTTATATTACCAGAAAGTTATCTATCTGCAGAATACGGATATGTCTCATATACAACAAGGAAAACTCCATGAACAGAAATTACCCCAAAAATCTGCGCATGCATTTTTTTTTCTAAACTGCACCTCACAAAAAAAAAAAAAAATCAATCGACTCCAATGTTGGCTGTCGAGAAACAACTATACTGTTGGACCTTAAGGCTATGTTCACACGGCTTATTTCAGAACATATTTACAACGGATTGCCGATCGTAAATACGTTCCGAAATCAGTTGAAAATCAGTTGCAAATAAGTGCCACTAAGTGTGGCACGTATTTGTAACTGATTTCGCGACGGATTCACCCTCTCCATTCATTGTAGGTGGTGAATCCGTCCGTAAAAAATTGACATGCACATTGTTTTTCCGTCCGGATTGCCGTCGTCAATCTGCGGCAGCAATCCGGCACGGAAATACGCGTCGTGTGAACGACGAGCCGTATTTTCTATTGAAATCAATAGAAAATAGGCTGTTACTTATTTCGGACTGATTTGCCGATGGATTGACGATCGTCAATCCGTCGGCAAATGCGCGGCGAAATAAGCCGTGTGAACGAGGCCTAAGAGTCAACTTCGTTGGTGGGTCCCAGGCAACCGACACTGTATAGAATTAATAATAATATTGTTCATTGCAAATAGATGCTAATTGCAAATTGATATCATACCTTCTTTTCTTTTCTCTTGATCCTCTACACGAGCATGTGATTCAAAAGATATTTGATCTAAAATAAAAAAAAAAGATTTGTAATTTCTTATTTTTCTTTTGAGAATGTGTATTAATCATGACGTTCCATGTAAAATTATCTATCTGAATGAAGGGATAGGTCTTCCATATCTAGATAATTAGTGTTAAGTAGCTTGAGAACGGCAGTTCACTAGGTCAAGAAATGCGGAACAAAAGTCTCTCTCTTACAATGGAACACAGCATAGTGGGTGACATGTATGTAAGGGGCTGCACCAGTATTCTGGTGTACTTAAAGCCCAAAAACTGGTGAAGCCCTGTTTTCTAGATGTATGAGCAGGCGCACTCCAAAATTAGGCGCATTTTGCAGCGACCGATACACTTTGTGATGCGCCCAAGATGTGGGAGCATTTTTGGGGCTTGTCGAACCACAACATTATGATTCTACACATTTATGACTGTAGGACACTAAAACAGGGAGCATAACTCTTAGAAAAGACTGGCCTTAGAAAAGACTAAAAGTGGTTTGCCTGAGTTGTCATAGTTCGACTGCAATGCACCTGGATGTATGACCCTCAGTAGAACAGGTTAATACATTCTGGCACATTACACACTACTAATACAACTACAGTAGAGATGTGGGTGCCAAAGTTCATACATGTCGTCCAATGTGTCTACTTTATATATCTGGTCTCATTATTCCATGACGGTTCTGAGGCAAGAGTATGGAACTCTATAGCATATTGCCCAACTAAGAAGTTCCCTTGGTGTAGGTCTGGCAGCACAGTCACTGTGGAAGACGCACTGATGGGTTCTTCAAAAATGCTGCAGAATTCATCCAGAAATGTAGTGAGGTTAGCAGTCACTGGATTGTTTCTATCCCAGAGGGGAATAGCCCATGCTAGAGCTTCTCCAGTGAGGAGACTGGCCACAAATGCAACATTGGAGCGTTCAGTGGAATACTGGTTAGCCATGAGTTTCATATACATGGTGCACTGTGTGATGAAGCCCCAACAGGCCTTAGGGTTCCCGGCAAACTTGGTCGGCAAAAATAGGTGTAGCTTGGGACCGACGGACACCACAGGAACTGTAGGTGGAGAAGCAGCAGCAGGTAGTGATGGCAGTTGCTGGAATGTAAGGAGCTGGTGCATCATGGTGGTTTTATTGTCTCACTTGTTATGTCTGCTGGGAAATTTGTTGCAACTACTGAGCAACAACTGTCTTGATGTCCCGAATACATGGCAGGGGCACCATGGTGGGATCTATGGCCAGATCTAAATATAACGGCCACTAATGTGGACTGTAATGACTGCTGGAGTGTGGATCCACTGGACCATCGATAGCAGTGGTGTAAGCCACCTCAGTGACTGTAATCTAAGGGGCCCCTGGTTTTCACCAGAGCTTGCTATAAGGCGGATTGGGTTTGCTGCAGCAAGAAACCAACAGGTCACTACCAATGACATGACTTGCTTGTGGTGACAGCCAAGGTGTAGCGAGGTACAAAATCATAGGACAGGCTTGTTGTTGGGGACAGACAGGAAGATCACAGCAGGTAGAACAATGTCAGAGGCAGAGGTCAAAATACATGACTAAACAGGAACACTAATGAACGCTTTCTCTCAGGCATTGGCACTGTAGATCTGGCAAGGAAGCAGGGGAGGTGGACAAAAGATATATAACATCAGCACCTGGTAATAACCAATTACCGGTACGCTGGCCCTTTTAATTTTGCAGAGTCAGCGCGCACGCGCCCTAAGGCGTGAGTACGCGCGCATTGGCTCAGGAGGAGAGCAGGAGTGGGGCAAGGTAAGTCACTGCTGGCAGTATGAGTGTACTTACCACTTGTTCCCAGCAGCATATGAGGAGAGGGGACACAAGTGCACCCTCAGCCTGAATTGCAGGCTGCTGGGCAGTTTATAAAAATCTGGGGATAAATTTATGACATGTAATAGCCTCTTAAATGGGTTTTAGAATACATCACCTGATTTTTACAAACACAGTTTACAAATTCTTCAGTAAAGTAATTCAGAAATATAACCTCACCTGAGGTTGTGCTAACAAAGGTGATATTCTTGCACAGGACAGGAGTAGAGTGACAGCACCCGGGGATTGAACACTCAGTAGCTGCCTGAGAGGAGAGGTGATGTCTGAGCATGTGCGACCAGGACTGAGGAGCTCTCAGCCCTGTTCGTATCCCCTGGAAATGAGCTGTAAACAATGGATCACTAAAGGAGCAGCTAAAACAAAAACGGTGCAGAATTTTTAATAATGATGAATGTTTATTATTTAATTTGCAAGGTTCCCACATCAATTTTACTTCTTGGCAAAAGTAAAGAGATCCCATTTTATGTATAAATCTTCTTTCCTCTAGATGTAGAGGATTCCGCCCCTTTTTCCTCCTCTCCCCTTGTTATTATAATAGTCAACTATTAGTTCTGGATATAAATAGATCATTAACCCCTTACCGACCTATGACATATGAGTACGTCATAGCGCCGGTAAGCAGCTTTGAAACGGGATCGCAGCGCGACCCTGTTACACAGCCGCCGGGCGTTAGCGGCTAATTGCCACTAACACCCGGCGGTTTCAGCACTGGGGGGCGCGGCATTGCCTGCCCGTGCTGTTTAACCCCTTAAACGCCGTGGCTATGATGGGCGCGGCGTCTAAATGAATGAAAGACGGTGCCGCGCACCGTTCTTCAGTCCGATCGGGACATCAGCGGTGAGATCACTGAGTCCCCATGGGCTAACATGGCAGCAGGGAGCCTTGTGAAGGCTTTCATTGCTGCCATGTTTTGAATTTCCCCACTTGCAGTCCCAGACAGGAAGTGGGGAAACCGCCAACTTGGTACAGCCTAATGCATTGCATAGACAATGCATTAGGCTTTATTAACGATCGTGCTCCCTAGTGGTGAAGCACCATAGGGGGACTCAATGTTAAAGTAAAAAAAAATAAAGAAAGAAAGTTTTAAAGTGTAAAAAAAAAAGTATTAAAAGTTCAAATCATCCCCCTTTCGCCATTTTACAAATAAAAAAGATAAAATAATAAAAAAGTTACACATATTTGGTATCGCTGCGTCCGAAAAAGTCAGATCTATAAAAATATGACATCACTTATCCCGTACGCTGAATACCGTAGAAGAATAAAATTCCAAACGCCAAAATTGCGTTTTTTTTCTTCATTCCACGTCCCATAAAAATTGGAATAAAAGTGATCAAAAAGGTTGCATGTGTTCCAAGCTGCTAGCAATAAAAAGCACACTTCAGCCTGCAAAAAATTCACCCTTACTTATGTCCGTAGGTGTTAGTACAAAAAGTTATTGATCGCACAAAATGGCGCCGCGGCGCAAATTTCAAAGATAGAAAATATTTGGACTTTTTTTACGGTACCAAAACATAAAGGAAACCCTACATGTTTGTTATTTCCGGATGCGTATCAACCTGTAGAATACAGATAAAATATATTTTTACCGAAGAATAAACTCTGTTAAAAAAAAAACTCCCACAAACATGGCACAAGTACGCTTTTTTTTCACATTTTGCCCCACTTAGAATTTTTTTGCTCTTCCCCAGTATATTCTATAGTAATATGAGTAAAACCATTAGAAAGTACATTTTGTCCCGCAAAATAAAAGCCATCATGTGTCTATGTAGGTGGAAAAATAAAAAAGTTATGGCTTTCAGAAGGAAGGGAGGAAAAAAATTGAGAGCCATATTATTATGACCGTCTGTCAGGAAGGGGTTAATGAATTAATTATTAGAATATGTGAACATAAAATACTGTATATATTCTCACTTGAATATGTAGATAAATATATTAGAGGTTGTTCCCAAAATGTTGGGACACTGTAAAAGGAAACAAGAATGCAATCTCAAAACTGATCACAGAACATATCAGAAATTGCATAAGATGCTGCAGTTTCGGAGTATGTAATGCACAAATCTGGCAGTTTTCAGCCAGAAAACAGTGAGTTTATTCATGAGCATATCTTAGCCCCACCCACCCGTGAATAGTCCCACCCACTTATGCCTGATTCAACCATTAACTTTGAATAGGTAGAAATCTGTGAATGTCCAGCAGGTGGGGGGAGTTAGCTGTGGGTGGGCGGGGCTAACACCTGCTCATGAATAATCTGGACTCTTCTCTGGCAAAACAGACTATGCACTGCATTTAATACTCTGAATCTCCTGCATCTTACAGAATAAGGGACACCGCGCTGGAAACAGCAGGTCTGTCACTAGCTTGTGCTGCCATCAGCAAGGGGGACTCTTGATCACAGGTAACCCGCACCTACAAGGCTGCTCTCAGGTGAGAAGATGGGGATAAGACCAGGTATATCAAAAGGCAGAAATGTAATCAGTATACAATATACTATAAACATGTATAATGAAAAACAGAACATCATAATAATGTAACACCTGTAGAGAATATGTATATATACTATTAATAAGAATGCATAAGATCCTTGTGTCATTCATGCCATTTACTGCACTGCATGTAACCTATACTTTATACCGTACACAATAAGAAAGTTAAAAAACCAGAATTGCGGAGCATGTGGGGGACATAAATGATAAAAAAAAAACACAAGTGATGAGCGATTCGGCCAATAATCTGCTTCGAGACGATTTTGGGGAATCACCTCCTGATGTTCGATCTTCGATTGCGATTAATCTCCAATTCCCATTAAAGTCTATGGGAGAGGAACAAACAGGTGAGGTGAAGCTGGAATTACCATCCACAACAGTAATCTGGATACGTGCTACATCTTAGTCAAGACAATTAGGCTACAAGAGTCACAGAAAAAAATTCACAGGCTAAAATAATCCATTCCGTTCAATGGCTAAACGAAAACATGAGGACAATCACGGATAGATATATAATTTTTTTCTACAGAATATGGAGTAAATGTGGTCTTTTCCAAAAACTGACAACCAGGAGTACAAATAGATCAAACTCTATAGAACAGTGATTTCTTATGAGAGATGAATGTAGCTGTGTATGATGCAGAAGTTCACCGCACAACACTGGGCCTCACACCCTCCTATGACACTGGTGGCAGGCAACGCAGAAATATAATTGGGTGCTTATTCACCGTGGTTTGAGAGGAGAAATATGAGTAATATAAATGCAGACGTGCACCCCACAACACAGGGACACCTGTAACACTGACTGTGGTGGCCGCTAGCAACGCAGAAATAAAATTAGGTGCTATTTCACAGTGGCTTAAGAGGAGAAATATGTCTGTTGCAGGATCTGCCCCCGCCCCCCCGAACCAGCCCCCTTTCCCCCTGCAGCTATGCCGTTCAGAGCAATGGAGCTGTTTCCAAATCTCTAACTAATACTAACTAGAATTCTCTAATCTTGCTGTACCCTAAGCTAACTAATCTATTAAGGACTAGTGTTGAGCGATTGCGTTGGCTATCGAGATCGATCGATAGTCGATAGTCGGCCGCTATCGATAAGGTTTCTCGATAGTGAGCGTCGATTATGAGCGATGACCATTAAAGTCTATGGGAGAGCAACAACACCTTCATTATTACACCCAAACAAGGCTGGAGAAGCTGAAATTAACATCCACAACAGTCAAATGGATACGTGCTACATCTTAGGCAACACACTTAGTTTATAAAAGTCACAGAAAAAAAGTCACAGACCATTCACTATCCCTGTCTTGTACCACAGTCTGACCCTTAAACCTGCATCACCCATAAATTAAAAAGTGCCAGAAGGCAGTATGATTTGAACCATCATGTTACTTGAACTGGACATTGAATATCCCTGTCCTGGAACGCAGCATGAGCCCCAAACCTACATGACCCCCAGATTTAAAAAGTGCCGCAAGAAAGGAGTCTTTCAACCACCATTTTAGTTGAACTGGACACTAACTATATCTGTCCTGTACCGCAGAATGACCATTAAACCTGTCTGACCCACAGTTTAAAAAGTGCCGGAAAAAAGGAGTCTTTCAACCACCATTTTAGTTGAACTGGACATATACTGTCCCTGTCCTGGGACACAGTATGACCATTAAACCTGTCTGACCCCCAGATTAAAAAGTGCCGGAAAAAGGAGTCTTTCAACCACCATTTTAGTTGAACTGGACATTGACTAGAACTGTCCTGTGCCATCAGCATGATCCAGGGCCGGAGTTAACGTGGGTGCGTGAGAGCCCAGGCTGGCATCCGTCATCTATTAACACGCAGGTTAAAATGCCCTGATGACGCAGCAACGAAAACTGTCGTGCTGAAGCAGAGTGCGGAAGCGGAAATGTGAGAACTCCAGCCTTCCTCAGTACATAGTCCAGACCCAGGTAGCTCTTTAGAAATTTCTGGACGACAAGGTTCATGACATGTGCCAGGCAAGGGATGTGCTCCAGCCTACCGATCTTAAGGGCGGCCAGCAGATTTCGCCCGTTATCGCCAACCCCCATGCCTGGCACAAGGTTCTTGTCACCCAGCCAGCGCTCGGTCTGTTGCTTAGAGCCGTCCACAGTCCTGACCTGTGTAATGGACGGTCTCCAAGGCAGATTAATTTCAACACGGCCTGGTGTCTCTGGGCACGTGATGCCACCAAGAGGACCTTGGGGAAAGAAGCCCTGCACCATCCCTGCGGTTTTTGAAGAGCGTGCGCCGAGCCTGAGAGCCACCGTCACCCCCAGAGACATCCACCCAGCTCACCCAGTGAGCTGTCACAGAGCTGGCCGTGCTTACTAGTCCATGTGTCGGTGGTGAGATGGACTTTTCCGGACACAGATGCAGACAACGCGCTTGAAATTTAGATGACACGTGGCTGGCCAGGCAGGGGCGGCTTTTCTGGCAAGAAATGCCTGCTCGGCATCTGGTATTGGGGGCAGGCGAGGGCCATGACGTGGCGGAACCCATCTGTGTCCACCAGACGGAAAGGCAACATTTCCAAGGCCCAAAAGCCTGGCAATGCCGACATTCAGGCTTTTTGGCTTTGGGATGGTTTGGGTTAAAGTGTTTCTTCTGCTCCCAAACCTGGAAGACAGAAGGCTGGCTGCTAGACTGTCTGCTGTACGGCGTGCAGGTCGTCAAACTGGCGGAAGGAGAAGGGGTAGGATGGGTCTCTGGTGGTGCTGGTGGTACTCGGGCGACGGGGGAGGCTGAAGCGGAGGCTGATCCCTGATCATGACTCTGAGAGACATGGGCAGCTGAGGAACGCTTGGTGGTGGCGGAGGAGGAGGAGGCGGAGTCAGAGGGTGTGACAGGGGTTGGAGGCCCGGCGTCGGTCGGGCCTTTTTTGGCCAAGTGTTCCCCCAATTCCAACTCTTGCTTTTGCTGCATGGGGGATTGACATTTTGGTTGGGGGTTTAACACTTAAGGTTTTGCCTCTACTTATGGTTTCCAAAAAAGGCGGTTTATGAAATCGGGGTGAACCCAAACCCTTTCCTTTCAAAAAAACCCACTTTTTTAAAACCCTTTTTTCCCCCCCCTTTTTTCCCCAAAAATTAAAAAAAAAAAAAAAAAAAACCCCCTTTTTTCCTTTTTTTTAAAAATTTAAAATTTTTTTTTCAAACCAAAAACCCCTTTTTTTTTTAAAACCTTTTTTTTTTTTTTTGGGGGGGGCCCCGTATTGCCCACTCCCCCATCGTTTTCCCCCTTGCCCCACTGATGAAGCGCTCGAAAGAAAATTTTCTGCGGAAAAAGACCAAGGATGGTTTCCGCAATGTCGTCTTAATCCACCCAAACACCCAAACAAGGTGACTTGGTCGTCCGGGCCTTTCTGCATCCAAAAGCTGGGGGGCTAAAAAGCAAGGGGCACTGAAAGGGGCTTTTTGCCGACCCCCCCGGGGGTTTTTTGCCGTTTGACCGGCTTCCTTCAACCTTTTTTGAGGGATCAGAAAACTGGGGTCAGGCAGACAAATCTTCCTTTGATCTTTTAACATGCCTTCTGCCCCCAAACCGCTTTTTGTCTTTAAAATGGGTTCTTCAGCCCAATGGATTATCCACGTGGTGGGAAAAAGGAGTTAAATTTTTTGGGGGGCTGTTTCATGTTGGACGGATGCTGATGATGTGAGGAGGGCATTTTTTGGCGTGACTCTGAGGACGAGGGGGTTTTAAAAACTCCCTAGTTTAAAGGTTCTTTAAACCCACGAAGGACAGTCGGCGCGTGTTCGTTATTAGATTCCCCCGGGCCCTGCCCCAGCAAATGAAAATGCCGGACGGTCCTGCAACTGACGATCGTGGCGGGTTTGTTTTCGCCAGAAAGGGGGAAGGGGAGCCCCTTTCCCTCTCGTCCCTTTTCTCCCTTTAATATGTCCCCCCCTCTTTGCTTGTTTAAACCACCTGCTTTTCGCCCTTGTTCGAAATAAAAAAATTTGAGAAGGTATGGAATTTTTTTGGAAAAGGTCTCTTATTAAAAGCGGCAAATCACAGCTATTCTCAAACCCCTCTAATCAAAAAAAAAATTGCTGGATTAAAATTTTAAAATGCAAGGTGTCACAACAAATCTGGACTGGGAAAAAGCCCAAAAAACCCGTTTCTTTTAAATTTTTTTGGTTTTTTTTAACGGTTTTTTTTGCACCTTTAAATTTAAAATTTGTGGTGATTAGAATTGCTTTTTTTTAAGATTTACGTTAGAGGGCTGCATCAATAAACAATGCGGGGTTTGCGCAAAAGTAAAAAAAACCCGTAATGTTTGTTTTGGTATAATAAACGATTTTTTTTGCCCCTTTAAAATTTCACTTTTGGTAAATTTTTGTTTTTGCTTTTTTTAAGATTTACGTGAGGCTGCGCCCAATGAAAAATTGCTGGGGTGTGCAAAAGTCAAAAAAAAAACTTTAAATTTTTTTTTTTGATTTTAAAAAAACGTTTTTTTTGCACTTTCTTTAAACCTGTGGGGTTTATAAAATTTGCTTTTTTAAAGTTTTAGGATGCTGTGTAAATTGAACAATGCTGGGTCGAAAAAGTAAAAAAACACAAAAACTGTGATTTTTTTGTACGATAAACGGGAAAATTTTTGGCAACCAAAAAACCTGTGCTGCTCCCAAGATTGCTGGATTGTAATTTAATGCAAGGTGGATATATAAACGTCACAGGTGAAAATGGGGTAAAATTGAAAAAGGGAAACCCTTTTCTGAAATGTTTTACGGGATAATAAAGGGGGTTTTTTGCAGTTTAACAAAGGCCTGCTGTTACAAAAAAAGATTTTTTATCCAATATTAGTTCAGGCTCCCCAATATCCAGGAAATTTTTCAATAGAAAAACTTTTAAAAATTAAAGTTTTTCCCCAACTAAAATTGTCTACACAAAGTTTGGTTTGAACTTTATCCTGTGTTCTTTTTAGTAAAAGGGTTTGGGCTGTTTCGCCCCCGGGGCCCCCCCCTCCCGCTCCCACCCCCCTTGAATTTACACCCGGTAGATGCTGTTTTAAAAATTTTCTCTAGCTAATTTCAAAAAATTTTTCAAATTTTAAAATTCTAACTAATTGGGGACAAGCAAATTTGTAGGGTTTCTCTTTTGCAAAAAATAAAAATTTAATTTGCTGAGTGTTTGGCCCAGGCAGAGCGCGGCCCTTTTCCCCTTGGGAGACGTGGGAGACACGGGAGGCTAAAACCCGGAAAACGCTGTTCTAGGTAAAAGAGGTCTTGTGATTTTTCCACCCCAAATCGAAACCCCATACACATCCCAGTCTTGACGCCCCGAAACAACTTTCACCCTGCTCTATTCTGTAACCCCTGATTTGGGGCCCGCCAAAATTTTACGGGAAGCGCCGAAAAAAGGCGCGATTTTTAAATAAAATGATGCCAGTTTTTTAAACCCTTAAATTTATCGCATGATCTGGAAATTTCGTTTAAACCTTAAAAAAACTTTTGCGAAAAAACTTTGTCGAAAAAAAAATCGTCAAAACACTTTTAAAGGGGCCTTTTCGTTTTAAAAATATGCGGGAAAAAATAGTCTTACAAAGTTTTGGGAAAAAAAAACGGGAGAGGGGACCAATTTTTTTACCCCGTTTTTGTTCGCTGTGTGGAAGTTAATGTTTTGTGAGCGGAAATGCAGTGACATAGTTAAAAGAGGGTCATTTTAATTTCAGCAGCCAAGGGGGTTTCCTTTCTTTCCTCAGGGGTGACATTTTTTCCCCCAAACCCTCTTTTTGCGGAAAACCAGATTTTATTTTAAAAATTCGGGGCCCGTTTTAAACTTTTTTCGTTTTAAATCGTTAACACAAAAAAACCCAAACTTTTTGGTGCCATCACTGGTTTGTCGTAAAGTTGAAAGGATGGAGATTGGAGTCTGTTTGTCGGGGACGTGGGGAAAGTTTTACTGGACCCTTTAAAATGGAACCTGTTTTCCTTTTGAGGTCTTAACTTCCGAAGGATCTTATGTATTTTTTTAATGAAATTTCTACATTTATACATAAATATTCCTATAGGTGTCCATTTAAATTATGATTTTCTTTTTTTTATTAGGGCATGTTTATAGTTTATTTTTAAATTGATTAAAATTTTTCCCTTTTCTACAATTGGGAAAACCCGGGAATTTTAAAAACCTTTTTTTAAAAGACAAAATTTGTTTGTTTTTTCATATTTTGACATGAAATCAGAATAGTATTCAAAGAGGTATACCTGGCACTCTGGTGGAGTGGGTGCACGTGGAAGGGATATTGTGGTCCTGTAATCATATAATTTAGGAATTCCATAGCACACGTAGAAATAATTCAAGATCTTTATATTTGTGAGTCCATAAATTACAGTGCACAATAAATAGAGACAATAGTTTTCTTATTCATGTTAGAAGTCCGAAAGTGTGACAAACTGATGTGAGGTTTCGGCCAATGTTGGCCTTAGTCATGTAAGTCACAGTCAGGAAATGTATTGACACACATAATACCATGTTAGGACTCGTGGCCTTTCCTGTCACACTCATAGCTCAGAAGCTTCTTTTCAATCCTGATTGCTGCCGCCTCTCAAGATTCCTCCTTACAGACCATCATATCAATAGGCCTCCCAGCCTTGACCGTATAGGCTTGTCCATATCTATATTAAAAGCCCTATAGAGCATACATTCATTAACATTTTTCCTGACTGTGACTTGCATGACTAAGGCCTACATTGGTCAAAACATCAGTTTGTCACACTTCCAGACTTCTAAAATGAATAAGAAAAATATTGTGTCTATTTATTGTGCACTGATTGACTTTTATTTATGGACTCACAAATGTAAAAATCATATTAAACTATCTCTTCAAGATGTTGCTTCAGTCTTGCCACATAATCTTATTTGCTCATGATGTCATCTATTTTGTGAAGTGCACCGGTCCCTCCTGCAGCAAAAAAAATTCCACAACATGATGCTGCCACCATCGTGTTTCACAGTTGGGATGGTGTTCTTAGGCTTCCAAGCTTCTCCCTTCTTTTTACTCCAAATGTAATGTTGGTCATTATAGCCAAACAATTCAATTTTAGTTTTGTCAGACCACAGGGCGTCTCCAAAAATGTAGGTCTTTGTTCCGGAGTGCATTTGCAAGCATTAATCTGGCTTTTATATGTTTCTTTTGGAGTAATGGCTTCTTCCTGGCAGAGTGGCCATTCAGCCCATGTTGATATAGTATTCGTTTTGTGAAGGTAGAGATGTTTGAATCAATATTGTGTTATATGTATAATTATGAAATCCCAAGCTTTTCTCCTTATAAGGCATTTCAGCTGAGCAGAATCCATTTTGTGGAAAATGATGCTAAGATGGCTCAGGATGTGACCACTTGTTATCTGTTTCCTCAAAGATGTGACCTCCAGCTATTGTCTCCCTTTCCTGAAGTTTCGTTTCACTGGAAAATCACTGAAGTTGTGGCAGAGACTTTTTCCCCAGAGACAACGTGGACCAATAAAGTGTACTTAACAGCTGCCTAAATATGGACATACATCCGTTCCTCTCTCCTCTATTGCGCCTGCGTTTATCTTGATTAGAGTTTATACAAATATGTGTGTAATGCTTTGTTTTGTCAGAATTGCTTGGTACATGAAGGGGAATTTGACCGAACTCTGCGTTGATCGTTTCTAATCGGCCGATTATGTTCCTTTGATGTAATTTGGAATCCGGGGCAAAGGGTGAACCCCCAAATGTTGGTAAAGCCCCCAACATTTTAAACTTGGATAATGAAAAAATCTTACCAGTTCTGTAGAATTTTCAAAAGGGTCTTTTGATTTTTTTTTTGGGTTGATTGACAAGTCGGCCCAAAGCCGTTCATCTATAAACCCAAGACCCGTTTCTTCCTGAGTTTACGTGGTGAACATTCCATCTTGTTTGTACTTGCGTATAACTGTTTGTACGATGAACGAGGGCACTTCAGGTATCCGGGAAATTGCACAAAGGATGAATGTCTTGCGCAAGTCCACGTTTCTTCCTTAATCTGGTTTAAATTTTCTAGACTTTCCCATGATGTTACACACAGAAGTCCTGTGTTTCTGGTGTGCTTTAAAAAAAAATCCACAGAGGTGTTTCTAGTTAGCTCAGATATTGAAAATTTAAACAAAAACAGAAGTTTAAAAAATGACATTTTTATGGGCTGTCACAAATTTTTTTTAAAGGCTATTTAATCCTAGTGTACGTAAACTTTTTGACTTTGAGAAAGTGATAAAAATCCCTTAAAAAATTCTTCTTTATCTGGCTTTTGGCAAATATAAATAATTTTGATTCTAATTAAACTAAAACAGTAGGTTTGTTCTGATTTATGTCAGTAGTGAAAAAAAAAAACATGTAGTGTGTTTTTTTACGTGTATGTAAACTTGGTTTAAACTGTATTGGTCTTTCCCGCCTCCTCCCTGACTTGTTTTTAACCAGCAAAAAAGGGTGCTGTTACCTGTGTAAAAGGACCCAAAAAGGGAAAACCCTCCATTGTCTCGTAGTACCCCCTTTTTTTTGTTTGTTTTAAAAGGTTTTTAAAAAAAGGGAAAAGGATATTAAGGATTCCTGGATTCCGATGTTTTTTGATTTTAAAGTATTGATGAGGTGTGCGCAGCAGGGCATACACAGCCCATTGTGGTGAGCAGTAACTTTTTTTGGGGACGGTTCCTTAAAAAAACTTATTTTTGAATTGATGAAGCAATACATCTCAAAGCTTTTGGGGCAATGTTAACAAAAGGCGGAAAAGTAAGTTGTACTAATGAAAAATTTCAATAGGGCACTGATGTGGAAAATTTAGAAAATTTAAATTTTAGAGGGCAGAGTCTTTCAGAAGCAAAATTGTCAGGAGTTCACCCAAAAGTGAAAAATTGCATCCAAAAATTGTGAAACTGCAATTTTAGAAAAATGTTCATCAACATTAAATTTTAAGGAATGTCCCAAAACCTACAGTACATAATATGAAAAGATTCTGGAGAATCCAGAGAAATCCATGTGCATAACGGACAAAGTCAACATTCAATATTAAATGCTTGTGATCTATGGCATGATTTTGTTAGAAAACTTTGATGGCCCCGGAAAAACTTTAGAAATCCTTATCTGTGAACAAAGTTCTTAATGCAATCCATAAATACAAGTTAAAACTCTCTCATGTAAAGAAGAAGTCATATACAGTCGGTATTGAACACGTCACCAATTTTCTAAGTAAATCAATTTCTAAAGGTGCTATTGACGTGAAATGCTTACTGAAATTTATTTAATTTATTTCAACAACAGCCTTTGCTGGAGATAATGGCTGTTGGAGATGATGGCCTTCTGTATGGAGAAAATGCATTGCATTGGGATTTTGTCCCATTCTTCCACACAAACGCTCTTTAGATCCTAAAGTTTTTGTGAGCTCCCCTTTATGAACTCAGTTCCCTTTATATATTTTTATGTTTCAGGTCGTTTATGCAAGGTATTCTAACGCATTTTTTCCCTTCCCTTCCCCTCAAACAATTTCGAGTTTTCGGCTGTGCGTTTGGGGTTTTTTTTTTGTGAAATGTCCCCCCTTGTTTTATCTTTATCATCTGGTAGATGGGAGCAGATTTTTACCCCGGAAAGTCTTGGTACTTTGTCCAATTCCTTCCCTTTAATTAATGAAGTTTACCCTTGCTGAGGTGAAAAAGAGCCCCAAAATGTTTTTCCCATCTCCCAAAATTCCTGAAGTTTTTTGGGGTTTTTGGATTGATAGGATTGCATTTGGCCCCCAAACAGTGGTGGGCCAAATAAAGAGTTCAATTTTGGTCTCCTTGACCCGACCCATATTTTCCAGTATTTTTTTCAGGCTTGTTAATGTTGTTGAGCAAATTTAAAGGGGTTTTTTAACTGATTTTTTTCTTAGCAATAAGTTTGCGTGGGAAGGCTACAGGCATGGAGGTTGAGTGTATTTCTTTTTGTTTTAAAAAATTTTTACCTGCTGATTCCCCGGGTTTTCTGTAGCTCTCCACGGGCTTGGCTTGGCCCAAATCTTTGATAACTTTTTTCACTCCTCTGTCTGAAATCATGTGGAGAGCACCTTGCCGTGGCCAGTTTATGGTGAAATTATTATTTTTTTTTTCCAGAAACACACCCCTCTTTTGGACCAGCTTATTTAAAAATTTAAATGAGGCAAAAATAAAAATTATATGTGTTGTGAATCTAAAATTTTAATTTTTTTATGGAAATAGAAAGGGGGGACCATCTGGTATTAGCCCTTTAAAG
>JAODAL010043006.1:0-34270 GCA_025379985.1 Phyllomedusa bahiana | reverse complement strand
TTGACAACAGGGCTTAAAATTTTGCACCCCAAGGGGATTGTGGAGCAAGGGTGGGTTTTTTCAGGGGTGACCATTCTTAGTTTCCTAGACCCTAGAACTTCTGTCAGCTCTTATCCCTCCTGCCTTAGGACAGGTCTTCGCTTTTAGTAGCCAGCAGCTGTCGGGGGCCGGGGATAGCTCGATAACTCTTGACCAACACCCTCAGGCAGGGACCGAATTAGCTAGTTTAAAAGGTCATAGGGACCGTGAGGGAACCCTCTCCCCATCCTTACCTAGTGACAGGGAGGAAGCGGATCGAACAGATTTTAATGTTTTTAGGGGGGACTGTCAAGTTGATGATTTAGAGAAAGAAGTAAAAAAAACAAACATTAAATCAGTTCTATCATCATATTTTTAACATTGAGTTAGTATTAAGTTCTAATTGCTTTCTGTCTGCCGTTATTTCAGATATCTTCAAAACAGCTTTCCTTGAAACAGATGCATTGTCTGCTAGAAGCAAGAAAGTCAAGGACTTCCTCCTCCCCCCATATAATGCAGAGGAGAGCGTTTGAGAATGTGTCTTATCAGCTAATGCTTCATACGTACATGCAAATTATAACTTGTCTCTTAGCAACCACCAGTTAACCAATCATGTAGTGATAAAATATTCATGTGATTAAAAAGTTCTATTGGAATGTAATTTACTGTGATTAAACTTCAGATTTCATGTCCCAGCCAAGCGTACTTCTCGAGCTCCGGCTGCCGGCAGCAATAATAATAATATAATTCGGAGGAGCCATTTAATTGGATAAGGAGTGGAACAAAGATAGATTCCACACCTGACTTATTCATCTTGACATAACCGTCTCCGAGACTTCTCCTGTGCTTCCCCCACACTCTGGAACTCACTGCCTCAACACCTCAGACTCTCCCCCTCTCTCACTTGCCTCAAACGTAACCTGAAAGCCCATCTCTTCAGAATTGCCTATAACCAACAAAAACCCTGTTGCACTGCTCCACCCCATAAACATGTCTGCCCCTCACCTTCTGTCTCTTCCCTCCTTCCCTGTAGATTATAAGCCCTCACGGGCAGGGCCCTCTCTCCCTCTGGACCAGTTGTTAGTCATTTATTGTCACTTTGTAATTGTTTGACCAATGTTACTTATGTACCCGCCTCAAATGTAAAGCGCTCTGGAATTAAGATAAATAATAATAATAATTATGTGTCTGATCAGGAAGATGGGTAAATGGTCAGGCACTGGTTAAAGCAAAGTGAATTTTAAAAATCTAATATTTTTGCAGACTTTCAATTTCAATCTGATTTTTTACTGGAGCATAGTAAATGCTTATGGAGACATGCAAATCAAAATTGATTCCCCTGATTCTTCCATTTTGTAAAAATATCCCATATGTGACTCTAGTGTGCTGTTTGATTCAATCAATCACAAGCCTAAGAAGTATTAAATTAAAAAAAGTTAAAAAAATTAAAGTTTAAATCACTTTTGCCATTTTACAAATAAAAAAATAAAAAGTTACACATAATTTGTATTGTCACATCCGTAAATGTCCAATCTATTAACTATAACATCATTTATCATATATGCTGTACACCATAGTAGAAGAATTCTAAACGCCAAAATTGTGGGTTTTTTGGTCATTTCATGTTCCCAAAATATTGGAATAAAAAGTGATCAAAAATTCACATATATTCCAGAATGGTACCAATAAAAATTACACATTATCCCATACTTTTTGCTTAATTTTTTTTCCCTATTTTCCTCCTAAAACCTAGATGCATTTTATAATCCGGTGCGTCCTATAGTCCGAAAAATACGGTAATTTCATATAGTTTTTTATGTTTTACTAATTTTACACTATAGAAATGCTTTTTTCAAAAAATTGTTTATATATCATCATATTCTAAAAAACATTTTTTTATTTTTCTGTATACTGAGCTAAGTAAGGGCTTATTTTTGTGGGATGAGTTGATATTTTCATTGGTACTATTTTAGGGTTCATATAAAACTTTTTATTAAGGATTTTGGGAGATGGAAGGAACAAAAAATGCCTGATGCAGCTGCAAGCCGATTGTGTTGGGTCCTTTTGCTTTCACACACCCCGATTCCTGTTCCATTATGGTGCTGCACTGCATCATCCGACTTTGTTTTGCTTTTCTTCCCACTGCTATGAGGCTTCATGCTTTCACAACAGGTTGGGTCAAGAAACTCCTTTGAGGCCTTTATAGCAGCACCCTGTGACTGGCTGACTGATCGTACTGACCTACTCTGTATATTTAGAGCAGTCCACAGCAGTAAATGAAAGAAAATTTTAAATTTTAAATTTTAAATTAAATTGGATTTTTAGAGCAGTACACACCAGTTATTTAAAGTATATTTTGAGTTTGGTACACAACAGTCAACTAAAGTAGATTTTTAGAACAGTACACAGCAATGAAATTGGAATTGAAATTTAGAGCAGTGAACACTAGTCACTTAAAGTGGATTTTTAGAGCAGTACACAGCAGTAAATGAAAGTGGATTTTGAAAGAGATACACACCAGTCACCTAAATAGTATATTTAGAACGGTACACAACAGTTGATTAAAGTGAATTTTAGAGCAATACACAGTACTAAATTAAACTGGATTTTAAATGAAATTGGATTTTTAAAGTGGTACATATCAGTCACTTAAAATTTATTTATTTTTTTTTATTTTTGCAGTGGTACACACCAAAAGTATGCAGGGAAAATGTACATTCTAAAATTAATTTTATTTGGTACATAAATGGCAAAACCACAGAAAAAATTTAGCAAAAATATGAATTCCAATGACACCAGCCAGACAGGAACATGATTAACCCCTTACCACTGCAGCCAGTTTTGACCTTCCTCCCATTTTTGAAATCTGATATGTGACATTTTACATGAGAATAACTTTTTGACACTTTTACCTATTTATGTGATTCAGAGAGAGTTTTCTCGAGACACACTGAGCGGAAATGTGGCATTTAAACGCCAAATTTCATGCGCATAATAATAGTCTAGAATGAGTCTGATTTATGAACCCGCTCTACAGCGGGTCATGAATCAAGCATGTTCCAGCGCTAAGACGACAATTCTGGCTAAGGTAAACCACTTTGAAAGTGGTATACCTGTTCCAGCAGTAATGCGCCTAGAATTGCCATAACGGAGCTATAAATATGTAGCTTAATACGGTTCTAGTGTGTGCCAACTCCCGCATGCCCCTGAAATCAGGTGCGTTACAAAGTGCCGCTTGCGCTCTGTAACGCTGGTCCATGCCCTCGTCATCTTACGCCTCGACTACTGCAACATCCTCCTCTGTGGCCTCCCAGCTAGCACCCTCACTCCCCTCCAAACCATCCTTAACTCTGCTGCCCGTCTGATTCACCTCTCTTCTCGCTACTCCCCTGCCTCTCCCCTCTGCCGATCCCTTCACTGGCTACCTATTGCCCAGCGAATCCAGTTCAAGCTAGCAACTTTGACCTACAAGGCTCTACATAACCTCTCCCCTTCATATATCTCTGCCTTAATCTCTAAATACCTCCCCTCACGCAACTCCGCTCCTCACAGGACCTTCTCCTCTGCTCTCCTCTTTATCACCTCCTCACATAACCGTCTCCAAGACTTCTCTCGTGCTTTCCCCACACTTTGGAACTCACTGCCCCAACACCTCAGACTCTCCCCCTCTCTCACCGGCTTCAAACGTAACCTGAAAACCTACCTCTTCAGGATTGCCTATAACCAACATTAACCGTGTTGCACTCCTCCGCCCCACAAACATGTCTGCACCTCACAATCTGTATCTTCACCCCTTCCCAGTAGATTGTAAGCCCTCACGGTCAGGGACCTCTCTCCCTCTGTACCAGTTGTTAGTCACTTATTGTCACTTTGTAATTGTCTGACCAATGTTATTTATGTACCCGCCTGAAATGTACAGCGCCCTGGAATCAAGGGCGCTCCAAAATAAACGATAATAATAATAATAATAATGCGCCTAATATTGGCGTGGGGGACATTTAAAAGTATCGCGAATCGGGCTGTTCTCCATTGTAAGAAACTTTGGTCCATACAATCCTTGTTTATTTGTGAAAAATATCAAAATATTGTGAAAATTTGGAAAACTTTCAAACCTCAAAAATTTCTGCATAGATAGTTATACCACACAAAATAATTTATAACCAGCATCTATCATATGTCTACTGTAGGTTGGCATAATTTTTTTAAATGTCTTTTTCTTACGACACTAGGGGGGTAGTTTTTCACATTTTCAAGAAAATTTGCAACAGTTCTGATGTGGCTTTGAGGGGCCAGCATGTTAGATACCCCCATAAATGAATCCATCTAAAGAGATTACACTCCTTAAGGTATTGTGTTTAGAAAGTTTGTTAACACATTAGTTATTTCAAAGAAATTAAAGCAAAGTGAAATTTCACTTTTTTTTTTGCAGATTTTCACTTTCATCCATTATTCACTGGAACACGATAGATGTGACAAGGGAAATGCAACTCAAAATAGATTCCTCCAATTCTGATGTTTTAGAGATATCCCATATGTGGCCCTCATGAACTATTTGGCTCAACCACAAGCGTCACAGTAGGAGGAGCACCTACCAGACTTTGGGCTTTCATTTTCAATATTTTCTTTAGGCGCCATTCCAGGTTTGTGGTCATGCTTTTATATCGTCTTAGTATCATAGCCATAACTTTTTTTTTCTATATCTGGAGCTAATTAAGAGCTTGTTTTTTGTGGGATGAGTTGATATTTTTATTGGCACCATAATGAGGTTTAAATGATGCTTACACAAGGTTTTTGTAAGGAGTTTTGAACAAAAGACAGCAATCCTGGTAGTGTTTTTATTTTTTACATCGGTCTCCATGTGGTATAACTGATATGCTAGCTCTACCCAGCAGGTCCAGATTATTACAGCCTACCCAAGTTGTATTTTTTTAATGTTTTACTGCTTTTACATAATTAAAAAAACACTTTTATTTAAAAAGGAAAACACATTTTTGCATCCCCATAATCTGAGAGCCATATATTTTTTATTTTTTTTGTGTATGGAGCAATGGGTTTGTTTTTTGCAAGATAAGTTGACGTTGTTATTATTGGTATCATTTTTGGGGGGACAAGCTTTTGATGGTTTTTAAATCCGTTTTTTGGAAGCCAGGGTGAAGAAAATACTGCAGTCCTAGTAGTGTTATACTTAATTAATCTAACATCATAAAACAAGGGAGAAGAATTGCCCTTAGGTTGTCCGTAAACATAGGGCTAATATTTACAGAAGTCTAAGGGAGAACGTCACTCGTTTTCCTATTGGAGGAAACAGCCTAGCCCCCTTCCACTTGAGCCAATCAGAGAAAGAGCTCCTCTCTCCATAGAACATAATGAATATAGTTGCTTGGATCCTGCATGTCTCTCACAGACGCCATAGGTTAAAATGTAGTTTTCGTCGCTCCCTCTAGGATTGATAGATATGAATTTACCTCACTTTCAATAGAAGATTCTGTCTCCATAGAACAAAATGGAGCAAGTAGCGTGACTCATGATTGGTGGAACGTATCCCATAGCATATTATGAATCCTAAGTAGCTTGTTTTCTTATTGTCTGGAAAGATCCAGCCTCTGTATTTCTGTCCAATCACCGTATAACGTTATCCTAAGCTGTGTTTTCTGAATTATACTGCCTTGTTTCTGATTGGTTGTACATATTCTCATAGAGAATAATGGCTCCATGTTGCTCAAGTAGCGAATGGAGGAACAAATTGACCAATAACAGCTTAGCCTCAATTTTAAAGGTATGGTTTTCACGGTTTTTCTTATAATACGCCTCCTGATGTAGCGCCGTTGCAGGTGAGAAATGCATTGAGTATTTTTCTGGTAAAATAGGTGTAAAAGGTTTATGCTCTTTCATTGACATTATTTTTATTGGAATATAAACCTTTTTTAAGCACCATATCTTCGCCTCACTGAGGTACTATTGAAAATGAGCGCCGGGACCGCAACTTTTTTATGTTCATCTTTATTGATAACGCCCGCTGCCGTGTTTTTTGTGGCTTTGGAGAGAAGACCCGTGGCAGTAATGCACCTAGAAATACAATAGTGAAGCTATGGTTCTAGAGCGCCCCGCCTCCTGCAATTCCCCACCCTCCCGAGATCGGGTGCATTACAAAGCAAATTCGGCTTTGTTTAGAATCAAATTTTTCCTGAAATTCGAAACGAATTCCACTTCGTTAGAATCAATTCGTTCATCTCTAGACATCATGCATTCGACGATACCAAATATGCATATTTTATTTATTTTTTATCTTTTTTAGGGTGATTGGCATTTGTAAAGGGGTAAAGTGCAGTGCACGTGTTTATTTTATTTTTTTGTGCTTGTGTTTTCCTTTTTTTTTTTTACTATTTCACTTTTAGGGGACCTGTATCAGTGATCGTTAGATCACTAGTATCCATAGTAACTGTCAATTACTATACCTGGCAATGCCCACAGGGCATAGTGACATCACAGGCAGCCTGTAAGTCTTTGTTCGGTGACACAGCCTGGGGTCAGCTGTAATATACAGGGTGAACCATACTGCGATTGTGCAGGTCCCATTTAAGAGCCTGCATTATGTTCAGGATGTACCTGTACTGTACGTCCATGTGTCCATATGTAAAGACATAAATGTCAGAAAAATAATTGAAAAAATGTTAAGTATAAAAAAACACCAGTAAGCAGTACTTACCAGTCAGTTAAAGTAGATTTTTAGAATGGTACACAACAGTAAATTGAAGTGGAATTTTCAAAGCAGGTCATACCAGTCACATCAAGTGCATTTTTAGACAGGTACACAATTAAGGTGAATTTTTATAGCCTTATACAGCAGTCAACGTCAGTGTATTTTTGAGTGGTATACAGTAGTCAATTAAAGTGGATTTAAAATGAAATTGGATTTTTTTAAAGGGTACACACCAGTGAATCACAAAAACATTTTTTTAGTATAATCATTAAAAATGTGTATTGAAGCTCTCTTAAACATGCTTGGAGTTATGTGGTATTCACCATCAAGTTCTGCAGGACATTGTTAACAATGAAACGGTCATCAGTATGCGATGTAGCCAAAGACCATCCACTTCTTTGCCTTTCTGTGACTCTTTCATTCTCTCTGGATCTCTGTTGCAACCTGATGACACTCTATAACATTTTAAGCTCAATGGCCACTTCCGTCTGAGAGCATCCTACTTGAATCCTCTCAATGACAAGGTACTGTTGACAAATTGTAAGGTGATGCAGCCAAATCCATCCTGCCTTGTGTGGGCTCTGGTGAATAGCGGAGGACTCATTAGTCTCCGCTTCCTGGTATGGTCTGTTTCATTTCTTGTGATGACCGAGCGGATCCACCACCTGCTTTCATGACAAGTACACAGCAAATACAGCAGATGTAGTCTTCTTTGTAACACAGGCCAGCTGGATAATATACCTGGGGCCTCAAGCCACGTGACATCTAAGATGAAAAATGTACTTCCTTTTGCAAGTCTGGTGATTGGTTGCTAGAGTAATATCAGCTTGATGGCTAATTTTTCTGTGAATTCCAGCAAAATCCAGTTCAGGCTAAACTGCATTAAATCATCAATAATTAAGTCAGATTTGATTATATGCCAAATCTGAAGTTTAACACTAATCAAAAATATTTTTTGGTTCCTTTTCATTAGGCAAGGTCTGTATAAAATAATTTGTAAGTAGAGTATCTCCTATTATTTAATGTTACAATTTATGGGATTATGAGACTGTAACTGATTTTGTTAGTACTGTTATTATGTAAAAAATGCAATTAAATCTGACATAGTTCACAGTATCCACCATATCACATTAACCATATCTAAAATCATATCACTAAAATGGGAAACTTGTTCAAGATTCCCTAATTTCAAGATTTGTAGCAGTGTGAAGCAGTATACCAGAAGATGAGTGACACTCTAAGGCAGGGATGTCAAACTCAAGCCCATGGGCTAAATCTGGCCTGCAGTGTAATTATATTCGGTCTGCATTTAACAGCCAATCAGTGTACAGAGTAGAAGAGGAAAAAGTCAGGAGATATCATTACATTGCTCTCACTCAGTCTTTCCCCCCTGCATAGAGCAGAGAAAGGGACCATGTGGCAGGAGAAACTCAGACAGCTGAACAACTGATAAAATAAGAAGAGCTCACAGAGAGAAACCGGATTTGAAGCCTCAACAATTAACCCTTTCAGCTCCTTCTCAGCCCAGCATCTCTGGGGCAGCAGGGTACTACGGCAAACGAAGACATGATGCAGTGCAGCAGATTAGAAGCACTGTAAAGATTACTGGAAACAGTGAAATTGATCATGGATAAATGTCGAGGTTGGCCATTGATTTTGTCTATTTTTTTAATTTTGGTACCCTGTGTACTTGAGTTTGAGCCCCTGCTCTAAGGGCAGGATTTAGTAGATTTCAGAAGAGTGCATTTTCATTTTCCTATGAGACCTCCATTTCCTAATGCTTCTTACTGCCCAGAGGCATTGTAATAAGACCAACTACTGTAGCAGACCCATTGGGTTATTAACTGAAGGCTAAAGCAGAAAGTGGAGTTTAAAGTGCTGTGTGCTCCTCATTCTTAATTCTCACAAGGAGAGAAACACGGGAAATCCTTCAGTCACCACCCTTTGGAATAGTCTCTGTTGGCAAAAGCATGAATGGAGAGTAGATGCCAGGACACAGTACCACAATGGAAACAGGAATCACAATCAGTACACGGGTTAAGGCAGGCAAAATACAATTATTAATGGTAGAAAAGCATAGGTCAGGTTGGACAGCAGGTAATTAGCCAGGGTCAAATATAATGGATTGCCGGAAACAGTAGAAACGGTAATAAACACCTTTGCAGGAGGAATTAAAAGGACCCTTTTACTCATGCATACAGCTTTGTAAGAAGAGTCTTTAAAGTGCTGTGGCAAATTGACATTGTGGTCAGGGGTATTGAGTGCACTATCCCTTTAAGAGGACATTAGTTGATGCATGCACATGACCCATTAGCAGAGCAGCTGGATGCAAAGTGCCTACCAAAAGAACATGAAAGCTGCTGCCAGTGAGTTGGCGCTGCATGACAGCCATATTAAGCAGAAAAAAATTTAATAGAACAGGCACATATGACTCAGTATCTTCTAATCATGTAAATAATTGTATTTTCTATGTTTTATTATGTTAGTATATGTATTGTAAATATGTATACTGCAATGTGGTTTAATTGGAAATGAATTTCTCCTTGGAGCTCACCTTATCACAGAATTGCCTTGCTGTCATTTGTTATTCATGCATCTTAATTCTTTTCTGAAGAGCTGTCAACAAAAGCGTGTGGTGCAGAATACATAATGAATCGTCCTGCCTCTGCTCTTCTTACATCTAGAAATTAATAATCTGATGTATAAGATAAGAATGATCTGATTTATAAACACCTCTTTCAGAATTATCGTACTTGATGGAAAACTTTATCCTGCACATAGATAATACCATCTATGCCTCCCAAAGTGAGATTGTTGCTACCCAGATATGTAAGAAACCTTTATATGTTTACATCTTAGAGAGCTGTCATTAGAAAGAAAACTATTCCAGGTATTTTAATACTGTGGGCCAGAACTACAGCTTTAACATGTGGCTAAACAGATACTCGCTCACTTCCCATCATATATATAATGGTATATATGTAATAATTGGTACATTTTAGTGGGGATGTGTGTGTGTCATAATATGTTCAGGAGTTTCGGTTAGTTCTGGGCTACTGGAGGGCTAGGAAGAGGTTAATTGGCCCTACAGTTTAGGGAGAGAAAGTGCTCAGTCATTGGGTTGTTTTGAATGGGTAAACTGAGCTCAAAGTGGGGAGATAGTGCTGCTGGGCAAGCAGCCAATCAGAGAGATGATAGGGAGGGAGCCATAGTTACACAGTTAAATAGTGCAGTCTGTCAGCTCTGCACTCAGTTCTGTGTTTTTTTCTGAGTTATAAATATAGTTAGAAATTGCATGCATAAAAGAGAAAGGGGAATTCGACATATAAGCCAGTGATAGGAAGGGCAGACCACGGCAGCGGACATCAACCACACTCACAGAAATACCACAGAACAGTAAAAGGAGGAACAGAACAGAAACACCAGAAAGCAGAGGGCACTGTTAGAAGGAGAAAGACAACAGTGACGCACAAAGAGAGAGAAAACGGCGAAGTGGGCCATACAACAGATTAATAGGTAGACAGTTTGGGGGATTGCTGAAGGAGCAAGGGACCCTCAGTGAGAACGGAGAGTGTCCGGAGTTACCAGGTGTCAGAATTCTGCACAGCCGGACTGGCAAGAGTTCACCACTGGGTGCCAGTACCTTTGCACAGCTGGACCAGGTTGGACAAAAGAGGTTGTCAGGAATAGTCACTCACAAAGGTGTTATGTCTGGAGTATACAGTAAGGATGTGATGTGCCATGCCCAGAAAAATTACTGATTGATAAAAGTAAGTGTAACATCCACAAAAAAGTGTGCCGTGAGTAAAAGCCTGAAGTTTATCTGGAGTTGCTGTTGTCTATCTTATTTGCAATCGTCCGTGCACCACACGATCTCTACTACTCTACCCATTAACCAAATTACTGCACTCCTCATCTTTACAAGGCTACTTTATTTTGAAATTCTGAGCTGTCTTGGAGTATATTGTCAATTCTCAGCTGAATTGTGACATGTGTAATATGCTACTACTGAGTATGTATGACCACCCGTACTGGACATATTAAGTTTGAGGGAATCAAGTGAACATTGTTCTAATTGTTATGGATTATCTAATTGTTTTGCATGATCAAGACATTTGTGGGACTAGCCTTGTAATATGACTGTTTCACACAATGGCCATTTTACACATAAAAATGTAATAGATCATTTTTATTATAGCATTGGGATGGAGGAATTTAAAGATTTTTTTGTCAATAAATGGACAACAAAAAACTGCTAGGTGTGGATGTATTATATTATGAGATTGTTTTTATTATTGTTAATATATTTATATGTCAAAGACTGTGCAAGATTATTGTCTGTTTATTGTTTTTCAATGCATATAAAAAAGTAATAAATAATAAAATATGATATACGGTATATATATATATATATATATATATATATATATATATATATATATATATATATATATATATATATATATATATATATATATATATATTATATAAAAATTAATATTTGCAGGAAGTATGTTAGAAATAGATACTTGATCTCTAATGTATACCCTGAATTCGATCCTCAGGAGATAAGGTTTAAATAGTGTAACAATTTAGCAAAAATTTATAATCATATAGCGGCCAGGGGAGGCTACAAGTAACAAGTAGTGTTTGGTCTCTTACACTGTATCTGCAGTTGCTAATTCTTTTCATTCTGATTTCCTTATCAAAGCTGTAGTAAACTTGTACAGGGCCATATCTTAAGACTTATAGGGTATGTTTAGACGGTTATAGTGCGTACTATACATTCCGCTATATGGCCACAGCTTCAGAAGGATATGCTGGCCAGCGCGTACCTCTGAAGCCTCTCACTGACTGTCATTTATTCACAGGTCAGTTCTTTCCCTGGTCACATATTGTGTGCTGGGGGAAAGAACAGGTAATCATAGCTCTCAATGAGAGCTATGAATCACCCTAATATCGGCCCAAACTTCTGGCGTATTGAAGCGCAATTCCCCGCCGAAGTACGGACCGCCACCGACTGGACATATCCTTAGGGCCACATGTTTAAGAACTGTCTCTCCTTTTATTTTTTCAGAGCAATATATAAAATGAAAGGAGAGCTCTGATTGGTTGCTATGGGCAACAAAGAAAATCTTAGATCTAGACACTTTTCATATGTGAGGCCCATAATATCTAATACACACTTAAGTATCACTCTGTATCATTATTATACACCACTGAAAAACCCTCTAATCAAGAAAATGTCACGGACGCCCCTGCGACCACTGTCCCGGGTCGCAGGCGCGCCCGTGCTCCTGCGTCCAGCGGAGCCCCGTCCCGCACGTCGGGCTCGAGGTCCGCTCGTGTCCCGGCCCCTGTCTGTAGTCACTTATCCGGCCGCGCCCCTGCTCTGTCGGGCTCCGTCTCCCGGTGCGTAGCTCCGCCCCTAGGGGCACGCGCGCGCCGGCAGTTTGAATTTAAAGGGGCAGTGCGCCGGTAATTGGTCATTGCCGGGCACTGCTCCTATTTTAGTCCGGCCTCTTCCTGGCGGCCCTCGCCGGATCCTTAGTGTGTATTCCTCTGGAGAAAGCGTTCCTGAAAGCCTAGTCTTGTCTACCTGTATACCGTACCCGTTGCTTACGTTTAACAGCCACGAATCTTGCGGCCAGCCCTGACCTTCTGCCTGTCCATGTTCACGAACCAGAGCCGCCTGTCCTGACTTCCTGCCTGTCCCCGACTACGAGCCTGCCTGACGAATCTGTACCACGCCTACCCTTGGCCGCCACCGCAGGCAAGCCCCGCCAGTGGAAACGACCTAGTAGACTCCCGCCGCAGCAAGTCCATCCCGCTTTGCGGCGGGCTCTGGTGAATAGCGGGACCTACTTAGATTCCGTTCTCTGCCGTGGGCTTCCACCATCACCTGCGGTGGTCCAGCGGATCCACTACCCGTCCGTGACAGAAAAATGGTTTATTTACTTACATTAATAGTATGCAACTCAAGCTGAAAAAAAAACAATATTCATAATAGAATTAGACATAAAATAGTAATAAAAAATACAAGTGGTATATTAACAAAAATGGCTATCTGCAACTAACTAAAATCAACTATACTATTTATCTACTATGCCAATGCTGTTTATTTTGACTTGTTTAACTAATAAATATTTCTGCTATTGACAAAACTTAAAGGGGTTTTCTCACTACAGGCTTTCACAGGCATCTTAAGCTTTCTCTCTCTTACAGCTTAAAATCCACGAGAGTGTCTCTCCTCCCAGGAGGCGTGTCGTCCCTCACTGAAGACTGGTGGCATCATCATTCTGTGTGAGCAGTGGGAAAGAGAGGATGTCACAGCTCTGTAGACCTCCTGTCATGGTCAGTTCTCATGCCTGGACATCTGTCACCTCTGTTCACAAGCGATCCTTGTGACTAGAACACCTGTATTGGTGTAAACTTTTATACATACAGCCCCCTAATGTTACATAAAGTGTCATCTTGGTATTGTGTCTAGCATAATGTGTTATATTTGTGGTATATGGGTGCGGGGAGTGAATCTAGCATTGCCCAGTTCCAGTTTCACTTTCAGTTTGACACAGCTCAGGGGGAATAAGCACAGAGAGCACAGGACAGCAAATCCCAGCATAGGGGGCGGGTTCCATCCAGGGGGTCGAACTAAATATCAGGAAACCAATCACAGCAAAGGGGGCGTGGTCTGACCCCAGGCTGCAGTTTTAGGTGTAGAACACACAGATTAGCTAATAGCTGCTATACTAAACGATTTAGGTAATACAAACCAATTGTAGAAGTGCTTATTTTTACGGTCTCCTTCAATACAGATATGATCTTTGTAGCTAGAAAACCCCTTTAAGTCAATGTTGTGTGGCATAAACCCCCCCCCCCCCCACTAAATAACCATTGGCTTGAGCCCATAGACTTCAGCTGTCTAAAGAATTATTTTCCTGAATGAATAAAGCACAGCACCCTTCAGTTATTCTGCAAGAACTATAATATTAGCCCTCGTTCCTACAGATTCTTCTAACACTTGTTTCTAGCCATGTGAGACACCTGACTTTCATGTTTGTGGGCCTTTGACATGAACTCTTGAGCTCAGCCAGCAAAATCAAATAAAGTAGCCTACATTCTACTACACTCCCCAAAGAATGTAAACACATTTCACACATTTAGGCAGATCTTCCATTCTTCATAACTGTCGTAGTCTGGGTGTTTGCTTATTTATATATGTAAAAAAAAAAAGCATAAAATTATTAAAGATGTCACCTTCTTAACCTCAATTTTTAGCACTATCACTGCAAGTCACTTGAATGCCTTTTTTTTATACAGAGTAAATATTACTTGGTAGCATGTTGGGAAAAATATGCAATTTGCATTGTATAAATACCGTAAATGAGAAATAAAAGCAAATAGCCATGCATTTGTTCTTTATTTGGTTACACCATCAGGGTGCTTTTACACAGAGCATTTTTTAGTGTATTTTTGGATGCATGTTTTGTGCAGAAAGGCACAGCAATTAGTGCTATACACTTCTGCACAAAAAATGCATCCAGAAACGCACCAAAAATGCATAAAAAACGCTCTGTGTGAAAGCACCTTCACAGTAAGGCTATGTTCACACGGCTTAATTGCAGGACGTATTTCGCCCCACAGTTACGCTGTGTGTATGGGGGTGGGAGCATTGGCGGGGCGGCCGGCAGCTCGCCGGCCCCATAGACATTCATTATTCTCGGCGCGTATATTCCGTGAATAATTGACATGTCACTTCACTCCCCGCTCGCCGTATTGTCGGAGCAGGGAGAGGATAATCCATAGTTCTCTATGAGAACTGTGGATTACCGTAATGATTGGGACGTATTTCACCCTGTAATTCGCGCAGTATGGCGCAAATTACGGGCTGAAATACGTCCCAGTCATTGCCGTGTGAACATAATCTAAGTGTTAGGATATGTTCACACGGTGATTTTGAATCCGATTTTGGATCCGTTTTGGATCCGAAAATCGCATCCAAAAAACGCAGGCAGTCGGATCCAAAACGCATCCAACACGCAGATGCGTGTTTGGATGCATTTTGGCTGCAGCAGGATCGCACCCTATAAATTAAATAGGGCACCATCTGCATCTTTCAGATAAAGAATTGACATGTCAATTCTTAGAATGGATCCAAAAGACTCAACTAATCACGCAACAGTGATCACTCGTCTGGACACCGATGCGTGTTTTACATTGCAAGCAATGTAACATCACACTGCTCATTGTTAGATGCGTGTTTTGCTCTGTTTAAGGTCTGATAGATGGATCCAAACACGCATCTAAAAACGTATGTTGACACGGACTTAACACGCCGTGTGAACATACCCTTAGGGCATATCCCCATGCAGTCCCCACTGCACGTGTTTTCCGTCGGCAGGGTAAACCGACTGGTATTTGTCCTCTGCAGTGGGGACGCAGTCTTAGCCATTACTACTAACAGGTTAAGTAAATAATACTGATTATCTTGTTACAATGACAACTCTCAAGAGGTTCAAGATATTAGGCAGCAAGTGAAACAGCTCCATTTCTTGAAGAGGCCTTGGGAGGCGCAAAATGGGCAAGAGTAAATATCTGAGCAACTTTGACAAGGGCAAAAGATTGAGTCAGAGCATCTCCAAATGAGCCTGAAAATCAAAATTTCAAAGCATTTGCTTGTCAGTGTATATATTTCATTGTATATATTTTTTCCTGGAAACCATTGTATAAAATATTATACAGTAGTCAATTAGGCCTTTTCATATAACCTTTTGTGGAGTGTACTGAAGTGTAACCGCCCAAAAAGGTCCAAAGAAAAAACTCTTTGGTTGTGACCTTCTTGCACAAGGTTAATGAAATGTGACATTTCCTGTTGTGGTTGATGGCTTTTTATTTTCTGCGAGGTATGACAGTCAGGCTACATCAACATATATTTACAATAATTTTAAGAGAATTTAGACCAATTCATCACAAGGGAAAAAGACTAAACAATGTATTCAAAATATATAGATTCTTAAAGGGGTTTTACCATGGTAGGAACTGTTGGTGTATTGCTAGGATATGCCACCATTTTCTGATAGGTGCGGGTCCCACGAGCAGAGTAGAACACACCATCACTGTCTCTCCAGTCTGATCTACACCTTCCAGAGTCCCGTTTCTGAGACTTTATGGGAACCGCACCTTTCATACAATGATGGCATATCCTAGTGATATGCCATCATTTTATATTGTGGTAAAACCCCTTTATACACCTACAGTTGAGAAAATACGCTATATACTCGAGCATAAGCCAACCTGAATATACCTGAATATACCTACTTTCGCCACAAAAAACTGGGAAAAATTATTGACTTCAGTATAAGCTTAGGGTGGAAAATGCAGCAGCTACTGGTAAATTTCAAAAATAAAAATGGATGCCAATAAAATTACATAGGCAGGTATAGGCAGTTTAATGTCCCCATAGGAAGGTATATGTCCTCCCTAGGCAGGTATAGGCAGTTTAATATCCCCCATAGGCAGGTATAGGCAGTTTAATGTCCTCCATAGGCAGGTATATGTCCCCCATAGCAGGTATAGGCAGTTTAATGTCCTCCATAGGCAGGTATGTGTCCCCCATAGCAGGTATAGGCAGTTATAGGCAGGTATATTTCCCCCCATAGGAAGGTATATGTAGGTATATGTCCCCCATAAGCAGGTATATATCCACCAATAGGCAGGTATAGGCAGGTATATGTCAACCATAACAGGTATAGGCAGTTATAGGCAGGTATATGTCCCCCCCATATGCAGGTATAGTCAGTTATAGGCAGGTATATGTCCCCCTATAGGCAGGTATAGGCAGCTAAAGACAGTGATAGGCAGGCATATGTCTCCCATAGGCAGGTATAGGAAGGGTTTGTTAAAAATAAAAAAATACAAGTACTTCGCTCTCTCCCCCGCTGCTCTGATGTGTCTTCTTCCCGGCACAGCCGGCGTGATGTCATCAGGCCACGCAGGCAGTAGGATGACATAGCACGCTGCCTGTGCCGGAAACTCCGGACTTGCGGCGCCTTCAAGTCTGCACCTTGCGGCAGACTTGCGGCCCCTTCTGGAGTCCTATTGCAGAGCAGGGAGCGCTCGCTCTCTTCTCCGCAATAGTGTCTTCAGCTGTATACGCTCCCAGTGTGCTGAAAATTCGGCTTCTACTCGATTATATATATGGGAAGTATTTTATACACTTGTGGTTTTGCAAGTTTTCCCACCTACAAAGAATGGAGAAGCCTATATTTTCATTGTAGGTACACTTCAACTGTGAAAGATAGAATCTAAAAAATGATTTTTAAATGATTTATTTGAATTTTATTGCATGAAATAAGTATTTGATCACCAACTAACCAGCCAGAATTCTGGCTCTGACAGACTTGTGTTTTTTCTTTAAGAAGCCCTCCTACTCTGCACTCATTAAACCCGTATTTAAACGCACCTGTTTGAACTCAAATTACCTGTAAAAATATACCTGTCCACACAACATTTACACTCCACCTTTCCACCATGGCCAAGACCAAAGAGCTGTCTAAAGAAAATCAGGGACAAAATTGTAGACCTACTACCCGCATGATCCAGATGGGGCAAGGAAGAATATCATTGGTCAGATAGACCAAAATAGAACTTTTTGGTATCAACTCCACTTGCCATGTTAGGAGGAAGAAAAGGATGAGTACAGCCCCAAGAACACTTCCCAACCATGAAGCTTGAGGCTGGAAACATCATATTTTTGGGGTGCATTTCTGCAAAGAAGACAGGAACAACTGCACCATTTTAAAGGGAAGGATGGAGGGGACCAAGTTTTTGCAAGGTTTTGGCCAAAACCTCCTTCCCTCGGTAAGAGCATTGAAGATGGGTCCATGGTTGGGTCTTCCAGAAATGACAATGACCTGAAACACAAAACCTGGGACTTTAAGGAGTGGCTCTGTAAGAAGCATTTCAAGGTCCTGGAGTGGCCTAGCCAGTCTCCAGTCCTGAACCCAACCCAAAAATCTTTTGAGGGAGTTCAAACTAAACGTAGCCCAGTGACAGCCCGGAAACCCTTTGAAACATCTGGAGCAGATCTGGAGGAGTGGGCCAAAATCTCTGTTGCAGGGGTGTGCAAACTTGGTCAAAAACTAGAGGAAACATCTGACCTCTGTAATTGCAAACAAAGGTTTCTGTACCAAATATGAAGTTCTGTTTTTCTATTAAATACTTATTTCATGCAATAAAAATTAATTATTTTAAATCATTCATTGAGATTTTCAGTTTTTTTTTTTTTTTTGATTCAATTAAATATTAAAGACCTCTCCATTCTTTGAAGAAAAAATTGCCCAAAAACGCCAGTGTATCAAATACCTATTTTCCCCACTGTGTGTAACATTGAGATTAAGCCCAATGAGACTTTGCTGTCTATGGGGGTCTGGATAATATGCTGTATGTCTGTAAAGCTTAGGGTCCTATACCTGTGCTGACCACAGTTTTATGTACAATAATAATGTAGTAGGTGTCATTATTCTCTGAAATGCCTTTGGAACGTGATATAAAATAATATGAGCTGTGACCATTACAGATCTCTCCATTCTTTGTTGGTGGAAAAACTTGCAAAATCAGTATATTGAATACCTATTTTCCACACTGAAAGCAAGAAGCTGCATTCTCTGATGTGGCAAATATTAATTTGTGATAGAATACACTAACGATACTTAGAATATGGCATCAACACATCATAAATTGCCTGTAACACCCTGCACCTAGCATCCACATTTTACTACAGTATGCTAATCCTCTAAGCAGCTTATATGTGATAACTAATGGTTTAGTGGTCCGGAAAATTATGAAAAAATAATCTAAAAAAATTATCTAAAAGTACAATTCTTATTCCTAGAGATCTCACAATGGCTTTCTTTCATTTAAAAGGGTTTAAAAACCCTTTTATTTTTGTTAATTATTCTGAAAAACCATCAGAAAACCATTTAAATTTACTGCCAAATTAGAAGGAAGCATCACCGATCATAAATACAGCTGAGTGAAAGGATTATAAAGCTGCAAGTAAATGTTATGTAATTGTAATACTACTCTACTTATGCTATGCAGACATATTACACAGTCATATATATCTGTACTGTAGTGTAATAGCTAATAGCCAGAATAACTGCTGTATGCAGCACAGGCAGTAGCTAGAGTGATTCAGTAAGGTCCAGGAAGGTTGTCACATGTACTGTATCTGGGCATGAATTTTAATTTGAGAGGGCAAATCGTTTCTAACAAAGTGAATTCGTTTAAGAATTTCAAAAAAATTTTGGGTTCTGAACGAAGCGAATTTTTGGGGTACTTCGGGTGAACGAAGGGCTTTTTATTGATAAAATGGCTGCGAGCAATGCCGTACATGGGCAAAGAACCGGGAGAAAAAAGGGGCAACCCTGCATGACATGTTAGAGATGAAGCCAAACAGAGACCGGCGGGGTTCCCGTCGTCACCGCACTAATAAGTCCGGGGGCGCGCTGGGACTCACACTCCTCTCACGTACGAACGGGAAGGGGCTGCTGCGGCTGATTGTGAAGCTCTACTGAAGAACGATTTTTATACAGCATTTTTGTGGGTTCTCGCTTTCTCAGAGCGCTTCTCTAAGTTCATTTTTATTTTTTGGGGGTATTTGGCTGAAAATCCAGGTCTCCCTGCGCTGCATATACTTTTAAGCTATCTCTCACAGCACATTGAATACCAAGGGATCTAAGCCATTCCTGTTGTATTCATTTAAAGAAACACTTTTTAAATACAAAACCACTCATTGGGCGCTCAATTTTTTGCGCAATTTTACATCCAGGTTAATAAGCTTGTTTTTCTGCTGGGAAATCCAAGAAACCGTCTTTTTACCGCCAAAAAATACAATTTCCTGTAGAAAAACAAAGCAAGTTAATTAAAATTTTTTTTTGTTTTTTGTACGTAAAAAAAAAACCATTTTAACACGCTATAAAGCTATAGTTTGTGGCTGCCCAATTCTTTTGGGGCAATTTTCACCCGAGGGGTTTAATTTCTTGTTTTTCTCGGGGGGCTCCAAGAAACCGCTTTTCACCGCCAAAAAATACAATTTTCCGAGCATAATTCACAGCAAGGGTTTAAATTTCAATTTTTTTTCGTTGTGTACGTAAAAAAAACGCCCTTGTAACACCTACAAAGCTTAAAATTTGTGGGTGCTCAATTCTTTTTCACAATTTACTCCAAGGGGTTAATTAAGCGTTTTTTTTTCGCTGGGTGACTCCAAAAAACCGCTTTTTCACCCAAAAAAAATAAAATTTCCTGTAGAAAATTTCCCAAGCAAGGTTTAAATTACAATTTTTTCCTTTTGTGTAGCAAAAAAAAACACGCCATTGTAACACGCAAAAGGGTTAGTTTGTGGCTGCTCAATTCTTTTGCGCATTTACATCCAAGGGTTAACTAATATTTTTCTGTAGTTCTACTCAGTAAAAGAACTTTCTTTTTCATCGCCACAGAAGAAATTCTGTAGCAAAATTTTCATATCCGAAGGGGTTAATTAACCTGTTTGGCTTTTACATTCAGTAAAATACACAGAGTTTTAAAACGGCACATACAAGTCAATTCCTGCTATTTTGTGGAGCGCAGTTTATGTCCAAGGGTTACCCCACTTGTTAGTGGGTTCACTGGAGTCAAATACAGGGTGTGTATTTATCATATACAGATATCTTCATCAAACAGTGTCTGTAAATTTTAAACAAACAGTAGTCAGACAGAGAGGTGGCAGGCTCTTCACCTCGAGTGGCAGAGGCACCAAACATTCCTGGAGCAAGCCCCAGTTCACAGCACGCAAGCAGGGTCCTCGGGAGGCCACAACTGCCGATGTCATCTAGCGCCGTGTGCTGACTAGAAACCCCAAGGGTTCTTGATTGGTTGACTAGGTCATCCACTTCCTCCCAGATGACATCTGAAAACCCCCAGCCAAGGTCGGTGGGAACGTCAGACACAACCTTAATTGGCATGGCCCGGGAGCGGTCACGGCCCTCACCTGCCCTCAACCCTCTGTCCCACCCGGGTTCCCTCAGCCAGAGATCTACTATTGGCTCCTACGCCAATGTCCGCCTCCTCCACCACCACCACCGTCTTAGCCTCCACAAGTACTGCTCCATCATACCACATGTGTAGGGCACAGCGGTGTCACGCAGTTCTACACCTGGCTTGCCTCGGAGAACGAAGTCACACAGGGGAGGAACTGCTCCGCGTCAAAGCAGTAAGAAAACGTATGTTGGCTTTCTCCCGCGCCAACTGCAAATCGGAACCATGGTGAAAGGACAATGGGAGGAACATGGTGTCCGCGCTGCACCGAGGGGATGGTCCCATGCGCCCTGCATGGGGCATGTGTTCAATCTGGTTTTGAAAAGGTTTTCCCGAAGTCTTCCCAGATCTTCAAAGATCGAAAATGGCCAGGAAACTTTCAAAGCACTTTTATCCATTTGTACAAAGCCAGAACACCCTCCTCGAGTTGCAGCAGCAGAACGGCCTCCTCCAACACACTCTGATATGCGATGTTTCCACCCGTTGGAATTCCAGCCTGCACATGTTTTGGGCCGACTGTATGAACAGAGAAAGGCCATTAACCCATTTTTTGATGATCCAGGGGACAGGAGTACTCCCCTGTGTAACTTTGATGTCAGCCAGTGGCAGCTCATGCGTGACACCTGCCGTTTGTTGAGGCCATTCGAGGAGGGGACGTTATTTGTCAGTCGCCAGACTACGGATGAATAACGTCATTCCCCCTGCTTCATGTCTTGGAACAGATGCGAAAATCTGTCTGGGCAGGGGACTGGAGATGTGGCGACGAGATCTCGCGGCCACATGAGTCCGGTGGGGACTGAACTGGAGGAGGAGGAGGAAGAGGAGGAGGAGGAGGACATTGGAGCAGAAGCATTGTCTGGTGAAATGAGGGGATTTTCTACAGGTGACAGAGAGGAGGAGCAGGAGCAGCTGGAGGTGGTAGATGGGGGATGAGGAAGACGAGGCAGAGCCCCCACAAGCACCGTGGCAGTATACAGTGGAGATGGAGCAGGGAGCCCCTGGGAGTCACTTGTGCAGATGGCCCGCAGCATGCTGATTGCCGGGCTAGTGACAGCCAAATAGGGGGAAATGACTTCTGGGTCTCTACCCTATTGGACCCTCGCACCGGCCAAAATGGAACCTTTTTCCCAGCTATTGAGAGGGAGGACAAACTAAATACAAATAGGGAAATCTTCCGTATCAGTTTGGCCGCTGCCTATGTGCGGCATCGTCCCTCCCTGACAGGTCTGACCAGGGGTTTTTTCAGCGCTGACGTACTACTGCCGCGGCTGCTGTGGGGAAGGTGGGGGGTCGGAGCAGTACCAGCTCCATCAGCAGCAACCTAAGTCGGGAGTCACTGATGAGCAGCTTCCTCACCCGCCTAGTGAGGGGGGCAGTCACCAGCAGCAGCAGCGGGCCCCTGGAGCAGTCCCTGAACCAACAGGTTGTGGCCTACATGGACAGCACTCTGCCACCCCATTAGAAGATCCGCTGGACTACTGGGCAGCCAAACTGGGATGTGTGGCCGCACTTGCCGAGTTTGCAGTGGAGAAGCTTGTCCTGCCCGCCAGTAGTGGGGCATTAGAGCGGGGGGTTTCAGTGCGGCGGGGGCCATCGTTACCCCAAGGAGAACCCACTTGTCCACGGGAAATGTGGAATGACTGACCTTTTCAAGAAAGAATCAGGCGTGGATCGGCCAGATTTCCCACACACCAATGCTTTAGGCGTCCAGTCTGTGTTCAAACTCCTGCCTCAGCCACTATTCTGATACCCCGCCACCCGCCTGATTTCCACACATCTCTGACATTTTCTCCCTTGGCCTACCCACCATCTTTACCAAGGGACTGGGAATTGCCACCCACCTCAACAGTCTGTCATTGTGCCACTCTGTGAGCTCATGCTGCTGCTGCTGTTGCTGGTGCCTGACATCCACACTGTGTCATTTTGCCACTCTCTGACCCTCATGCTGCTGCTGCTGTTGTGCTGCTGCGGTCACCTACACACTGTGTCATTGGCTACTGCCTGACCTCATGCTGCTGCTGTCGTGACCTCCAACTGGGGTCTTTGTGCACTCTGTGGCCTCTAACTGTTTTGCCACCCTCCAGAATGTCATTGGGGCCACTGTCTGACTCATGCTGCTGCTGCTGCCCTAACCTCCACACTGTGTCCCTTGTGGGCCACTCCTGTGGCCCTACTCCCCGTTTAGACCCCTCCAGAATGTCATTGTGGCACTGCCTGACCTCAAGCTGCTGCCTGAACCGTAACCTCCACACTCTGTCATTGTTGCCCCCTGTGGCCTAAACCTGTTTTTGTCACCCTCCAAATGTCATTGTGCACTGCCTGACCTTCAGCTGCGCTGCCTGCCCTCCACAACTGTGTCCCTTGTGCCACTCCGTGCCTACTACTGTTTTGCCACCCTCCAATGGATTGTGGCCACTGCCTGAACTCATTGTGGCTGCTGTGCTGCGTCGTACCTCCACTCTCTGTCATTGTGCCACTCTGTGGCCTATCCTGTTTTAGCCACCCCCCAGAATGTCATTGTGCCCCTGCCTGACCTCATGCTGCTGCTGTTGTGACCTCACACTGTGTACTTTGTGCCACTCTGTGGCCTACTACTGTTTTGCCACCTCCAGAATGTCGTTGTGGGCCCCTGTCTGACCTCATGCTGCTGCTGCTGTAACCTCCCCCACTGAGTCATTGTGCCACTCCCGTGGCCTACTCCTGTTTTTTTGCCACCTCCCGAATGTCATTGTGCCACTCTCTGACCTCAGCTGCTGTGGCTGCTGCCGCCACCTCCACACTCTTTTCACTTGTTGCCACCTGAGCTCTCAGCTTGTTTTTTTCCCCGCTTTCGCTGCATGACTTTATCAGGCAACATTTCCCGCTTCAGTTTTTGGTCAGTTTTGTCCCTCTTAAAGTGCCCATGGAATTTTATAGTGAAGCCGATTCTATGTCGGTGCAGTTTATGTGCCTGTTCAATACTAAAAACACAACATTGTATGTAGACCATGACCAACCTACTCTGTTTTTCACCTCCCAGAATTTGTCATTGTTGCCGCACTCTCTGACCTAATGCTTCTGTTGTGGCTTTTGCCGTTGCCCTCCTAACCCCTTGTTCTATTGTGCCACTCTCTGACCTATCTGTTGCTCATGCACGCACGTACTCATCTGTCGTCACTTGTTGCCACTCTGCGGTTACACTACTCCTGTTTTTGCACCTCCAGGATGTCTTGTTGCACTCTCGGACCTCCATGCTGACTGCTATGTGGCTGCTGCCGTAACCTTCAACTGACTCTGTCATTGTGCGCCGCGCACTCTGTGGCCTCTTATCCTGTTTTGTCTCTCCAGATGTTCCATTGTGTCCACTGTCTGACCTCATGGCTGCTGACTGCCTGTGACCTCCACACTGTGTCAGTTGTGCGTTACTCTGTGTCCTACTCCAGTTTGTGCCACCTCCAGAATGTCATTGTGCACTTGTCTGACCACATGCGTGCCTGTGAGCTGGCGCACGGTCACCTCACACTCTGTCACTGATGTTGCCACCTCTAGCTTGGGTTTTTTTTCGCAGCTTTCGCTGCTGTGTGTGTGTGTGTGTATCAGGCTAATTCCACTCAGTTTTTTGGTCTTGTTTTGCCCTTTAAGTGCCGCAGGGAATTTTTAGTGAAGTCGATTCTAAGTAGCTGGGGCGGCAGTCATGTGCGTGTCGCAATGACTAAAACACAACATTGTATGAAGACCAAACGCAAGTCCGCCTCTACGTGTGATTGTAAGCTTGTGGCACAACGTTCTACAGCAGCCTCATGCTTATTGTGCTAGCCTGGAAATATGGTTGTTTTTTAACATGATTCGTCTCGAGTAATTCGTGATTCCGATAACGCAGCAAAAGTTTTGTCGGAAAATTCGTGCGAAGTCACCGAATCGAAATTTTTGAGGAGTAATTCGCCCATTCAGACTAATTGCAATGTATCCTACATCTAATGGAGGGTATGTGGGCACAATCTTTGGAACAAACACAATGATCAGGGTGATCCCACTGATGCTCAATTGTGTTCAAGTCTGGGGAATTGCCCCAGGGATGGATTAATCATAGAACATAAAATATGAGACCCCATATAAGATAATCAAAAAAATCTTTTACTAGAAACCAGTAAAATTAACGTAATATACAATAATTGTAAAGGGGCTGTCTCACTACATTGATTCATCGTGATGACCTCAGTCCTGTTTTCTTAGTTTCATTTTGAATTCAGGGGAGTTGGTGTTTTCTTGGCTTCAGTCCTAGGCTGCAGTAGAAGCCAGTTGTCTGTAACTATAGCAAACCGCAAGTGCTGACAGCTGATCAGGATGAGATCAAACAGGTCTGTAGCTTAGCGACCTGAGGATCGCTGAATGCAGCATACAAGAGGGGATATTAGGAATATGGTAGGATGCACTGTTAATAGGAACACCCTATATTGCAATAAGTCCGACCCTTCCGTTCTTTCGACATAGATATTCAACTATGAAAAGCATATACACTTGTAGTGAGACAAGCCCTTTAATAACAAAAGATTCCCTACCTAAACAGGGCAATTGCTTTGAAAACAGTGGCCCCATACTGCACACTTTCCCTATCAAAAACCTCAGATGTCCCTCACAAAAGGTAAAAAAGAGGAGACACAAGGAGATATATCCAAAAGGTAGCAGACAAATAACTCCTACCAAAAATAAATACCACTAATTGTATAATAATTTAGCAATGCTTATATCTCATATACTCTAACAAAACTCACAGAGATTACTTGGTTAGACCTCAACAATTCCTGCAGCACTTTTACAATGTTAGGTGCACATAATTACAGGACAAGAGAGAACAGTGACATTTACACGCAATAAAGGTACTTACATTTGAGACACAGGTTGTGAGGGCTGCTCTTTGCGAGAGCTTGTCCAATCTATAAGGTGATGGAGGAGACAAAGGTGTGAGAAGTGCTAAGTTTACAATGGTTCCAGCCTGTATTCATAATTATGGGTGGTTTACATAAAAATTGGGTGATCCTGCCAACCTGACAGTACATCTATATACAGATAAGTGCCTGTGAGTGCCCAAGTGTAGGGAGTAACAGAAGTGTGTACGATAGAAGGTATTAGCAATTAGGGATCTCGGTAGGCCTGCCTAAAAAGATTATTTTCAGGGCAGTCTTAAAACCATGAAGGCTAGGATTGTGCCTGATTGTACACGGCAGGATGTTCCAAAAAATTGGTGCAGCACATGTAAAATCTTTTAGACGGGCATGGGAGGTTCAGATGATTGTCCAGCTTTTTTGTTAACACAGTCGTTAGAACTTAAACAAAACAGTGTGAGACAGGACTGGATGCACAAAGGACATGGCATAACTGGAAACAGAATACTGGCAGATTACTAGATATTTTCCTTCAGGACAGATAATATACTCTGTGCTGAGCTATCAATCCCAGAGAACTTTAGAGTCTAGCAATTTGTCACTCTTCACTAAACAAGTTCAGCTGCCCACAGCAAGATTAATTAGTCTACCCTAAAAGTTGTGCAGGAGAAAGGGATGGTTAAATCACCCGGAACTTTTGGTGGCACCACCGCATGGTGAGGTGTACCCTTTGCTTCTTTATGCCCATCCTTTGGTTAAAGCTAGAATTAAAAATGTAGAAAGTTTTAAACCCCAAAGAAAAACTATATATTATATTCTTTAAAAATTTTAATTTTTGGGGAATTTCTCCTGGGAACTATTTTTGAACTCACCTGTTTAGGGGGCTATTCAGCCTAAAGCAGATTATGTTTTACATTTATTATTTTTCTATTTGTCTTTAGGATATTTATAGTGGTGGTACAGGGACGTCTTGTGAGGAAAAACCGTACATTTGGGGAAGATTACTCCCCCAATAAAAGGGACTGTTGATAAGGGGATGAATACCCCTGTAAATCCACTGAGGATCACAAAACCCTTAAAAACCGAAGTTCTTTTTACTTGCTTTAAATACTTTTAAACACTAATGCCTATGTTTTGTCTAATTTTGTGGGGGTTTTTTACGTTTGTTGGATTTTTTTTGGTGCCCAATTTTTGGTCAAATATTGATGGTCTATTATTTATGGGATATTAATAAGATACACATTTTTCTGTGACTTTGTTGCAAAGTTTATCTTGACATTTAATGCATTGTTATACAGTAACTGTGACACAGAACATTATCTCAACTGTTTTAATGCTTTTCATTAAACTTCGGTAGTTTTGAGCGATTTTTATAAAAAGTTGAAATGGAAGGTTTTTTGGTGTCGAAATTTCCAGTCTGCGATAATTAAAGGGTTAAAAACTGTGATCATCTATTAAGATCGGCCCCTTTTTTGCGCTTCCGTAATTTTGGCGGCCAGCAAATGGTTTTCAGAATTGGCAGGGGGAGATGTGTGTGCGAGTCATGATGGGATTTTTGTATGGTTGCGTTGGCTGGGAAAAATCACGACTCTTTTAATAGAACAGCGTTTCCTGTTTTGCCTCAGTGTTCTCAGGTCTATAGGGATAGGACCTGCGTCTGCCCGTGGCCAAACAGCTAGCGAAATTAGTTATTTCGCAAGAGAAACCTCTACTATTAGCTGTGTCCTTCCCCAAATTTTGTTAGATTAGAGATTTGAACATTTTATGTAGTTAGCTATAGAATTTTAAAGAAGCATCTACCGCTGTAAATTCAGGGCCCCGGGTGGGAAGCGGGGGGGGGGGGGCCCACGGGGCAAAACACAGACAAGCTCTATTATAAAGAACACGGGGTTAAAGTTCAAAAAGACTTTGGGGGAAAAAGACATTGTAGTGGAATCTTTTTTTAAATTAAAACAGTTTGCTATTGAAATTTTTTCCCCGGGATTTTGGGGAAAGCCTAAAACTTATTTGGTTAAAACTTTCATTTTTTAAGAAAATCTGGGGGTCTCTTTGTTAGCTGCAAAACCCCATTTTATTATCAGTATACTTTTCAGATAGGTGTTAAATTTTTTTCCCCTTTTACACCTGTAAATGTTAAATTATACCCACCTTGCATTTAAAAAATAAAACCCCGGAAATCTTTTTTAGTCACCCACGGTTGTTTTTTCCCAAAAAAATTTACAGTGTATCGTAACGAAAAACATCACATTTACGTGTTCTTTTTACTTTTGCGCCCGAAATGTTCATTAAAGCGGATTTTCGAAATTTATTAAAACAGCAATTTATTATTCACCACAGGTGAATTGAAAGGTAAAAAAAAAAATTCCCGTTTATTATATAAAAACACCCGTTACGTTTTTTTTTTTACTTTTGGCCCCCCAGAAATGTTCTTTGAGCACCCTTTCTACGTATATCTTAAAACAGCAATTCTATATTCCCCACAGGTGAATTAAAAAAGGGGAAAAAAATACAGTTTTTTTATATAAAAAACCAACAGTTACGTGTTTTTTGGATTTTTCCCGCCCCCAAGCACTTTCTTTGACGCCAGCATTTGTAAATCTTAAAACAGCAATTTATATTCACCACAGGTGAATTGATATTTGCTAAAAAAAAACCTTTTATTATACAAACAAAAACAGTTCCCTTTTTTTTTTGGGGACTTTTGCGCACCCAGCACTGTTCATTGACGCAAGCTTTCAAACTTTTAAATCTTAAAAAAAGAAATTTTTTTCCCACAGGTGAATTGAAAGGTGAAAAAAAATACCGTTTATTATATCAAAACATCACATTTAAACGTTTTTTTTTAACTTTTGGGGCACCCAGCATTTTAAATTGACGCAGCTTCTAGGGTAAACCCAAAAAAAACAGAATTCTAAAATTTTCACCCAGGTGAATTAAAAAGGTGCAAAAAAAAAACAGTTTTATTATATAAAAACCCTAAACTTTTTCGTTTTTTTTGATTTTTTTGCGCACCCCAAAGCACTGTTCATTAAAGCAAAGCATCTACGTAAATTTTTTAAAACAGAAATTTTCTATATTCCCCCAAAGGTAAATTGAAAGGTGCAAAAAAATTACCGTTTATTTATCAAAAAAAAAAACATTTTCGTGGGTTTTTGCTTTTGAACCCTGAACTGGTTCATTGACCCCAGCATTACTTAAATTTTTAAACAGAAAAATTTCTAAAATTCCCCCACAGGTAAAATTAAAAAGGTGAAAAAAAATACAGTTTATTTTAAAAAAAACAAAAACAGTTAGTGTTTTTTGACTTTTGCGCCCCCCAGCATGTTCATTGACGCGCTTACGAAAATCTTAAAACAGAAATTTCTATATTCACCAAAAGGGAATTGAAAGTTGCTAAAAATACGTTTATTATATCAAAACATCCCCAGTTACGTTTTTTTTTGATTTTTGGCACCCCGCCTTTTCTTTGACGCAGCATCTACTTTAAATTTTTAAAAACGGGCCAATTCTATTTTTCCCACCACGGGTAAATTAAAAGGGTTGCAAAAAAATACCGTTTATTATATAAAAACATCAATTTTCGTGTTTTTTTTCTTTTGCGCCCCCCAGCATTTTTCATTGACGCGGCATCTACGTAAAACTAAAAAAACCAATACAAAATACACCAAAGGTGAATTAAAAGTTCCAAAAAAAAAAATTTTATTATATAAAAAAAAAACATTAAAGTTTTTTTTGGGTTTTTTGGGCGCACCCAGCATTTTCCCATTGACGCGGGAAAATCAAAGTAAATTTTAAAAAAAAGAAATTTCTATATTCAAAAGGTGAATTGAAAGGGGGAAAAAAAAATCCCGTTTTTTATTTTCAAAACATAAAAAGTTAGGGTTGGTTTTTGCTTTTGGGCCCCAGAACTGTTCATTGACGCAGCATTACGTAAATTTTAAAAGAAAATTCTATATTTCCCACCCGGGGTGAATTGAAAGGTGAAATAAAAATTTACCGTTTATTTTATCAAAACATAAAAGTTACGTGTTTTTTGGATTTTTGCGCACCCAGCACTTTTCCATTGCGTGCCTTTGCATTCTACGTAAATTTTAAAAAAAAGGGAAATTCTATTTTAAACCACAGGTTTTTTGGGGAAAGGTGCAAAAAAATACCGTTTTTTTATTTTTCAAAACAAAACCCCATTTTGGGTAAAGTTTTTTTGATTTTTGCGCCCCCCAAGCAATGTTCTTGACCCCAAGCATCTACGTAAATTTTTAAAACAGCAATTCTATTTTCCCACCACAGGTAAATTGAAAAGGTGCAAAAAAACCGTTTTTATACCAAAAAAAAATAACGGGTTACGTGTTTTTTGGACTTTTCCCCAGTCCAGATTTGTTAAGAACCTTGCGTTAAATTTAAATCAAAATTTTGTTTTGATTAGAGGGATTTGAAAATAGCTGTGATTTGCCGTTTTTTAAATAAGGGTTTTCCCAAAAACTTTTCCATCCCTTCTAAATTTTTATATTTTAAACAGGGAAGCAAAATGCATTTGGAAAAGCGAGAAAAGAGGGGGGTAGCAATGGAGGTAGAGGTACGAGGAAGGTGCCCCTTCCATGCTGGCGACAAAACGCTGCCAGCGGATCGTCAGTTGCAGGACGTCAGGCCTGTCATGCTGGGTAGGGCCCTGTGAATCTAAGTAACGAACATCGTCGTTTCTTCAGTGGTTAATGCAACGCATCAGCAGTCTTACCTCCTCGCCCTGCAGTCACGGCCCACAAATGTGTCATCAGCTCATAGCATCCGTCCAACATAAAAGCAGCCCAAATGTCAACTCGTGTACCAAAAATGTGGATAATCATTTCGAAGCCTTTTGATGACAAAATGCGGTTGGGGCGAAGGCATGTTAAAAAATCAAGGAGGTGATTTTTTGCTCTGACGCCCCCGTTAATGATGCCACAGAGGGGTGAAAGGGAAAAGGGGCAAACGGCAAAAAAAAAAAAACCGGGCGGTCGGCAAGCTTGCAGTGCCCCTTGTTGTAGCCCCCAGTTTTGGATGCCGAAAGTCAGGACGACCAAGCACCTTGTTTTGGTTGATGATGACGACTTTCGGATCCATCCTGGTCTTTTTCCCCAGAATTTTGCTTGCGAGGCTTATCAGGGGCGGGAGGAAGACATGGGGGTATGTCAATAGGGTCCCGCCACAAAAAGGGGGAGGGGGTCGCAGAAAAGTCCCCTGATATGATTCCCCCAAACCCGGTCAGGAAACCCCGCCCTCGCTTATCGCCTCAAAAGGGCCAGGACTCTCAGCCTGGGCCTTTTTAGCAAGCCTCTGATTCACCAGCGGATTATATGCCGCCTTTCGTAAACCCATAAGTAGAGGCAAGAACCCTTAGTGGTTTTCCACCACAAATGTCTAGTCACATGCAGCGAATGCATGAGTTTTAAATGGAGGGAAAATTGGCCCAAAAAAGGCCCGACCCACGCCGGGCCCCCAACCACTGTCCACCCCTTGTCTCCGATCTCCCCCTCCGCCCCCACCAAACGTTCTAGCTGCCATGTCTTCAGGTCATGTCAGGGATCGCCTCGTTCAGCCTCCACCGTCGCCGAGTCCACCAGCACCCCCAGAGACCCCTCCCACCCTTCTCCTTCCCCAGTTTGACGACCTGCACGCTACAGGGCAGTCTAGCAGCGCCTTCTGCCCTTTCCAGGTTTGGGAGCAGAAAAAAAACCTTTAAACCCCAAAAACCTTCCCAAAGCCAAAACCCCTTTTCCCCCAAAACCGGGACCCGGGAAATTTTCCCCATTGGAGGCCCAATTTCGGAAAACCTCCTGGGTGAGTGGGTGGGGGTGTCTTTGGGGGGGACGGTGGCCCCTCAGGCTCGGCGCACGCTCTTTTAAAAACCCAGGGATGGGCAGGGCTCTTTCCCCCAAAAGGGCCTCTGGTGGCATCACGTGCCCCGAGACACCAGGCCGTTTTTGAAAAATTAAAAACCCGCCTTTGGGGGACCCTCCAACACAGGGGGAGGAGCTGTGGAAGGCTCACCCCAAAGGGGACCCCAAACGCTTTGGGGGGTGACAAGGAAAACCCTTTTGGCCCCGGCAAGGTGGTGTGCAAAAAACGGGCGGGAAAAATTTGCTGGGCCCTTAAAATCGGTTGGCTGGAGCACCCTCCCTTGCCTGGCACATGTCATGAACCTTGTCGTCAGAAATTTTTTTAAAAAGTTTCCCGGGTTGGGCTTCCCGGAAGCAGGCCCCGAAGGGGTTTAGTTCGCACTTTCCCCCGGTTTGCACCCGCCGTCCCCCCTGGCTGCGTTGCCCGCTTAGCTCGGCCTCCCCTCAAACCCTCTCATTGTTGACGGCCCCCCACGCGGAAAATTTCCCCCTCCCCATGTCTCCCGCGATTGTGGCAGGGGCGCAATTTCCATTACGCAGTACGAATGACACATGGGCCCGGGCAAGCAGGGATCGGACTTCCCCCCCGGGGTTGAAACCCCCCCGAGGGGGAGGAGGTGAAAAAGGGTCCCCGCACCATCCCTTTCCAAATTTTGAAGAAACCCCCAAAATGGGCAGTGCGGACCCAAAGGGCCCCTTTTCAGGGAAAAGAGCATTGTGGTGATCTTAGTTTGGAAACGATCGGTTTTGGGCAAATCTGAAACAAAAGGTCCCCCCAGCGGGGAGGAGGAAAACGGACACAGATGGGGACCCCGGAGCCTTTCCCCTTCCCTCAAATCCCCAAGGCCGCCAGTTTCACAATTTCATGGTCTTAATTAGGCAGTGGTTGGGGTCCAAAGCTAGTGCAAGGGGCCCCTTTAGTCTCAGGGTGCATCATGTCTGGGAAGGCTGGGCTGTGTTGACGCTGTGCCGGTGGCAGGGGAGGGGGAGGCGGAGGAGGTATTCCTAGACCCCGATGTTACCGACGGCCCTGCCGTGGAAAGAGGTTGGCGCGATTTGAGGGGAGGAGGAAGATGAGGAAGATCAGTTTGCTAGTGCCCCGACCCAGAGGCTTGGGAAATCAAGGCTCCATCTCTACATGAGTGCTTGGATGCTCCATTTCCTCCAACATGATCCTCGCATTAAGGCCATCAAAATGAACAACAGTTACTGGGTGGCCACCCTCCTGGATCCAGGTACAAAACAAAAATCAGCACTTTCCTTCCACCCACCCAAATAGAGATTAAAATGCAGGAAATGGAGACCTTGCTGATTGATCAACTGGAGACATCTGTTGCGTCTGCTTCACGTTCCCCAAATGTCACGGTGGAACAACATCAGCGACGTGACAGCAGTAGAGTGCCAAGTAGGCGTAGCGGCAGCAGCAGGCAGGTGGCAGAAGCCTAATGGGTGACCTCTGGCAATCTTTGTTTACCACCTCACCAACGCATGCAATGCAGGGCACACATCCAACACACAGAGATCAGCTTAAGATCATGGTGCACGACTATCTGCGTCTCAACACCGATGTTTTTGCATGTGTTCCGGACCCAATAGACTTCTGGGTATCCAAAATGGACGAATGGCCCGAGCTGGCTCGTCACGCCATAGAGGTGTTGTCCTGCCCAGCAGCCAGCGTCATATCTGAGCGGACCTTCAGCACAGCTGGAGGAGTCATTACAGACAAACGCATCCGGCTTTCCACAGATAATGTGGATCGTTTGACTTTCATCAAGATGAATCAGGCATGGATCTCTGATGATGTTGTGGCCCCAATTGCCGAGGTCACCGATTAGTTGCCGGTCTACTTCACATTCCTTTTCAAACAGAAATGGTCCTCTTGAAAACTTTTTTTAAAATGATCATTTCTTACTGCAATTTTTATTCTCTTTTCCCAACAGTTCATTTTGATGGTTTTGCTGTGAGGAGACTGTAAAAGACAGCAAGGTTTCATGACAACACCGTATTCCATTTACTCACTTTATCTTAAGAAGTTTTCGCATTGTCAATGGTTTTGAGGTCATGTTGCTGTGAGATACAGCAATAATCATGGTCCTTTGGAACAGAAATGTGACTTCTAAGTGGCATTTCTCCCTCACATTTTTTAATAGTGGCTGAGAAGTCATATTTATAATTTTTTGGGGTCATGTTGCTGTGAGATACAGCTATAATTATGGTCCTTTGGAATAGAAATGTGGCTTCTAAGTGGCATTTCTCCCTCACAATTTTTAACAGTGGCTGAGAAGTCATTTTTATAATTTTTTTGGGTCATGCTGCTTTGAAATGCAGCAATACTACAGATCCTATTATAAAAAATGTGTTTCTAACAGGACATTTGTTCTTCACAATTGACCAAAGTGGCTCAAGGGTCATGCTTTGAATTTTTGGGGGCATTTTGCTTTGAAATGCAGCTATACTACAGGTCCTATTCTAAAAAATGTTGTTTCTAACAGACATTTGTTCTTCACAATTGACCAAAGTGGCTCAAGGGTCATGCTTTGAATTTTTGGGGGCATTTTGCTGTGACATGCAGCTATACTATAGGTCCTATTCTAAAAAAATTTTTTTCTAACATACATTTGTTCTTCACAATTGACAAAGTGGCTCAAAGGTCATGCTTGCAAATTTTGGGGGCATTTTGCTGTGACATGCAGCTATACTACAGGTCCTATTCAAAAATTTTTTCAACAATTTTTCCAATT
>JAODAL010043005.1:0-34270 GCA_025379985.1 Phyllomedusa bahiana | reverse complement strand
TGTTAAAAACGTATAAAATCCCAACTGCAATGCAATTTCTAGATTTATTGTTTGTATTTTTAGTCCTCTAAAGTGTCAAAACAAAATTCCATTTTCATCTCTTTTTTGGAAAAAACCTTTGGTAGGGCCCCACCTGAAAAGGGTTTTGGGGCCATACATTTTGTTTTGCTTCAAATTTTCCCACACAGCTACGAAATCCATAGAAAAAAATTTTGGGACTCGCTTTTTTTCCTTTCCCTGTATAAAAATAAAAACCCCATTAAACAAAAAAAAAACCCTTAGGGATATGTGTAGGTCATGCTGCAGCCACATGTGTTGCTTTTCATGATTGGGCTTTCAACCAGCATTTTCAGCAGGAAAAATTCCACCCACACAAAGCAAAATTTTCCCCAAAGGAATGTCCCAAACCAGACGCAAATTCTTCCTTTGGTCCTGCCCATCCCCCAGTTTTTATCACCAATAGAACATTTATGGGACCAACTTGGATGCCAACTTTGCTGCATCTATAAAGTGGCGGCATCAAAAACATCTGGGGGCCGGGGAAAGGTTTTTTTTGCAGGATGCCATATGGAAATTGAATCCCCTCCAGGCCCAAAACTCCCATCTCATCTTGTACCCCCAAGGCAAAATGGCAGCCAACGGGAAATTTTTCCATCCACACACATAGTTGTCTCGTTGGATTTTTAGACGATTTGAGGGTTTGGAAACTGTCCGAAAACCGACCAGTAACCATCCCCATAGACTGTGATAGAAAATTTTCCGTTCATTGGGTCTACACTGAAGGGTTTTTTAAAGGCCCCCGGTTGGGGGTTTTTCCTGAAAAATTTTGAACTTTCACAACCCTTCCTGCCTGGTTTTCGGTATAAAAGGGCAATTAAATTTGGTTAGGGGGGACGGGAAAATTTCCGAAATCCAGGACAGAACCGCCCCCCCAAAACCATCCAAAAAAATGACAAAATACCGCCGGGATTCTAAAACAGAATCTGACCGGTATTTTGTCACTGCCGGGGTGGATAATTGAAACAGGGGTTTTAAAATAAATATCCTATTACTCCAAGGCCATTTTCACACGGTGTTTTTTGGGACGGTTTTTCAGTCCGAAAGGGGCGCGGTACTGCGCGAAAATATGGCTGAAATCCGTCCCTGTCATTAGGGTAATCCACAGTTCTCAGGAAAACAAGGGATTCCGTCTCCTCTCCCCAAGGGCGAAATACGGGGGACGGGGAGAAAGTGCCAGCAAATTTAAACCCCCGCTGGGGTTTGGGGCGGGGGATAATAAATCAAATGGGCCAGCGAGCTGCCCCCCCTCCCCCCCTCCGCCCCCAACACATGCTGAAATTTGGGGGCGAAATCCGCCCCCGAAATTTAAAGGGCTTTGAACCCAAACGGGTGTGAAACTTTAGCCAATATTTTAAAATCCTTGACAGGTTCATCATTACATTCATTTTTATAACTTTTAAATAAATTCCAACATCCTATTCCCTTTTATTTTTTAAAACCCTTTACATCTATCACGTTAAAACAAAACATTTAAAAACTTTTTAAATATGTTTCCCCCAACAACCCCTTCTTTTTGACTTTTTTTTAAAAGAGTTTTGTTATTTTTGGAGTGCTTGACACAGTAAAAATTTTTAGAGATGGGCGAATTGATTCAAAACGAAGTGGAATTCGTTTAGAATTTCAGGAAAACTTGGGTTTTTGGGAAAAGAAGTCAAAAACTTTGGGGATTTCGGGGGGAACGAAGTGTTTTTTGTTGAATAAAATGGCTGAAAAGCCATGGCCCCACATGGGGCAAAGCACTTTTGGGAGGAAAAAGGGCATAGCCTGCATGACATGTGCAAATGAACCCCAATTTAAAGGAACGCGGGATTCGTGAGGGCCCCCCGAAACCTAAAAATTTCCGGGGGCGCGACGCTGGGAGCTCATCCCCGCCCCTTCACTGTACAAAAATCGGGGAAGGTGGCCGCGGCTGAAAAATTCAACTGAAGAATTGTTTTAAAAATATACGATTTCTGGGGGGTGCCCTCAGCTTGTCCCCCAGAGACTTTTCCCCTTAATGTTCTTTTTCAAATTTTTTTGGGGTTTTGGGAATCTGAAACCCCCCGTGTGCTTCCCCCTGCAGCTGCATATAAAATTTCAAATTCCAAGGGGGATCTAACCCTTTTTCCCCTTTGTAATCATTTAAAAAGAAACACTTTTTTACAATAAAAACCCCCCACTTCTTTTTTTGGCTGCTCAATTCTATTGCCTTTTTTTACATCCGGGGGTTTAATTAAAGCGTTGTTTTGCTGGTGTGCTAAACCCCAAAAGAAACCGTCTTTTTCAACCCCAAAAAATGTAAAACCTTTTTTCCTGTAGCCAAATTTTCCAAGAAAAGGGTTTTAATTTACAACTGTATCTTTTGTTGTGTGGTAAAAACACGAAATTTGTAACACGCTAAAAAAGCTACAAAGTTTGTCCCGCTCAATTCTTTGGCGCAATTTACACCCAAGGGGTTAAATTTAACCCGTTGTTTTGCGGGTGTGCTGCCCCCAAAAAACCCGCCCTTTTTAAACCCCAAAATATATCCATTTTCCTGTACCTAACCCTGTCCAAAGGGTTTAATTAACCCCTTTTTGTGCTTTTACATTTAGAAAAAACACACATTTTTTTTAAAAAAACGACAAAATACAATTTCTTTTTTTCCTGAAAATTTTTTGGAGCGCAATTTTTTTCCCAAAGGGGTTTTCCCAAAGGGTTTGTTACGGGGTTTCCTTTTGGGGAGTAAAAAACAGTTTTTATTTTTTTATCTTATAAAATTTCATCATCAAACAGGTCTGTCTTTTTAAAGAACAAACAGTAAGCAACAGAGAGGTGGCAGGGGCACAAACATTCCTGGAACGGGCCCCCAAGGCGCAGCACAGAAAGGGGGACGTCGCAGCGGGGGCACCCCGGTTGGGAGGCCACAATTTGCCGCTGTCACAAAGGGGCCGTGTTTTTGTTCACAACCCAAAGGGGTTTTCTCGATTGGTTGACTAGGTCTCCTTTTCCCTCCCAGATGAAAACGGGACAACCCCAGCCAAGATTTCGGGGGGAACCACAGCCCAAAACCCCTTATTTTGGCAGGGCCCGGGAAAGGCGACACCCGGGCCCTCCCCCTTTTCCTAAAGCCCGCCTTTTTCCCCACCTTTCCCCTTTAAACCAGAGATCTACTATGGGGTTCTGGCCACCCCACTATATAGCGAGGATGAAAAATTTTGAGGGGGGCGTCAGCAGCTACGGAAATGAAAAAATTTGGGGCCAATATCGCCTGCTTTTTGGCAGAGGGGCAAAGTAAAAGATGTGGAGGGGCCCATGGGGGGTTAAAGTTGTGAGGGTAAACCTCGCAAAACCAAGCCCGGTGATAGGACAGCAGTGACGATAAAAAAAAAAAAAAAACACAAAATAAAATTGATGATGTTTCCGACCGCATTTGGGGAGCCGTAAAGGAAAGGGTTTTCATAATCGTCAGGAGAAGAGGGCTCAGTTTGGGCGCGTCGGGCCCAGCAGCGCAGCCAGCAAGGGGGTTGGGTTTTTGGCCTTTGACCCCACAGAAAGCCAGGTGAGGTCGGGAGCCAAGGGGCCACGGGTAAAAAACCCCTTCGCGGGCCCAAGAAAGTGGGCGGCACAGGGGTTTCAGCGGGGCCCCAGGGGCGGCAGTAGTCACTCATCGGACCCTTTGGGGGTAAAATCCAAAATTTACTCAGCAGTGTGGCTTTTTCTTTGCTAAAAACCCGGGGGAGCCAAAATATGGGTATTTAGAATCTGGGGGCAGAAAGTGAAGCGTGGCCAGGGAGCTAACGTTGGCACCAGGGCCCTGCGTCAACACATGCAACGTAAACCACCCCGTGGCCTGGGAAAACGTGGCTCAGATGGGGGTGGTCCATCCTGCCGCCCCCGAAAACAGCACAGCAGCAGCCCAGGGGTTTCGCTTTCCCAATTGCGCCAGTCAAAGCTCCACCCCCCTCGGGCAGAAGGGAGCTTTTTTTCCCCCTTTTTTGACATCATCTCCCGGTCCAGAGCCCCTTTCTCCCCCGCTACCCCCATGGCGCCAGCAGCCCTTTTTCAGCGGGGGCGATTGCAAAGAGAAACAGTTTTGGCCAAAAACCATCCTAAGGTGCAGCAGCTGACCGGGGCTCCTGTAAAAAGTTTTTGGGTTTGCGTCCCCCCTTTTCCCAAAAGGGTGGACTCCCGCACCCCAGAGAAATAATGGCTTTTTCCCAGCCCCAGATGGGGAGTTCCAAGCCGTAATTTCCCTTTTTTAAAAAGCGTACCAGCCTTTTTTTAAATTTTGTAAAAAACAGAAGGGGGGTCAGTCCTTAAACTTTTCGGTTTGTTTCCAAAAGGGGCAACGGCAGCGCGGGCGCTTTGGGGCTGTAACAAAGGTCAGGGGGGGGGCCCGTAAAATGGGCCCCTTTACGCCCCACGGGGGAAAGTGCTTTTTCCCCCCAGGGACACCAAAAACCCTTTGGGCCCGGGAGACCCCCCGCTTTTTCTCCTCCCAAAGTTGTCCCCAAAAGCTGCACCTGCGGGCCAAAAGTTTTCCCCCCTCCCCCTCCCCCCCCAAACCCCTACCCCAAACCCCAGCCCCAAAAAATACTGGGCCCCCTCAAAAACCACAAGTTTTTAAAGGGGGGACAGGCCGGGGGGTCCCCGCATTTTTTAACCCCCCTGGCCCTTTCCTCAGCAACCCAAGTCCCCACCGGGGGGGAAAAATGCTCCCCGCATGCCGCAAAAAAATCGTGGGTGGTTTTTTTTCCCCCCGCCCAACTTTCAAAAACGGGAAACCAACCCGGGGGAACCCCGGGCCCCAAAGGGGGAAAAAATGGGGGTTCCCCGGGGGCCCGCCCCCGAAAGGGGGTGGTCCCCTGCCCCCCCGTCATGGGGGCCCCGGGTTTTTAATCTGGGGTTTTTGAAAAGGTTTTTTTTTTTAAAATTTCCCAAACCGGGTCTTCCAAAAATTCTTTAAAAAAAGGCCAGGGAAACCCCGTGCTTTCCCCCTTTATCCCCCTTCGTAAAAAAGCCAGGGAAAAAAACCCCCTCAGTCCCCTTTCAAAAAGGGAAAACGGGGGCCCCCCCCAAAAAAACACTTCCCCTTTAAAATTGGGGTGTTTTTCCCCCCCCGCTGGAAATTTTCCGCCCCCGCCAAAGTTTTGGGCCAAATGTAAAAAAAACAAAAAGGGGCCCTTTTAAAGAATTTTTTTTTTTATGATCCAGGCAAAACCCCAAGTAAAAATCCCCTGGTTTTAAAATTTTAAAGTCCAACCAGTGGGAAAACCCCAAAAGCGTGACACCCCGCTGTTTTTTTTAAAGGGCCCTTTTGAGGGGCGGGCGTTAAATTTTTTAGTTCCCCCCCCAGGACTAACCGGGGTAAAAAAAAGCCCTTCCACTTGGGGTTCATGTCCTGGAAAAAAATGCTGAAAAAATCTGCCCCCCGGGGCCCCGGGGAAATGGAAAACGTGGCGAAATACATCCCCGGTTTGGGCCCCAATTTATCCCCGGGGGGGAAATGAAAAAAAGGAAGGAGGAAAAGGTCATTGGAGCAGAAGCAATTTTTCTTTGGTTTAAAGGGGTTGGGAAATTTTTTAAACCCCGGTGACCCCAAAAGGGGGAAAAACAGGAAAACAGCTGGAGGGGGGTGGAAAAGGAAAAATAGGAAGGAGGCAGGAAAGAACCCCCCCAAACAAAACCCGGGAGTTTTTACAGTGGAAAAAGGAGGGGAGGGGGGCCCCCCCCCCAGTCCCCTTTTTGCAAAAGGGCCCCCAAACCCCTTTCTTTTTTGCCCGGGCTAGTACAGCCAAAAAGTCAGCCCTCCGGCAGAAAGGGGTGAAAAACTGGCTCCCCCACCCATTGGCCCTCCCCTAAAGGCCCAAAAAAAGGGAGCCCTTTTTTTTTCCCCGCCCAATTTTTAGAGGAAGAAAAAAAACTCCAAAAACTAAACGGAAATCCCCCTAATCAGTTGGCCGCTGCTTTATGTGGCCCCGGGAAACCCTCCCTCCCCCTGAAAAAGGTCTGACCGGGGGTTTCCTCACCTTTAAAAGTTTCTTTCTCCCGGCCGGCCCTGGGGGGAAGGGGGGGGGGTAGGAACAGTTAAACCCGCCCCCATCATAATAACCTAAGTCTGGAGGGCCCCCTGATTAAACAGCTTTTTCCTTTTAAACCCGCCCTTTTTGAGGAGGGCAGTCCCCCCCCCCCAACCCCCAGCAAAAGGGCCTGGAGGCATTCCCTGAACCAAAAAGGGTTTGGGGGCCACTTTGGGCAGCACTTCCCCGCCACCCCCCCATTTTAAAAAGATCCGCCCCGGGGCTACTGGGCAGGGCCAAAAATGGGGTGTTGGGGTGCAAAATTGGGCCCAGTTTGCAAATTGGGAAGCCTGTCCTCCCGGCCAGTAAAGGGGGGTTTTCAGAGCGGGTTTTTTTCAGTGCGGCGGGGGCCAACGTTTTTTAAACCCCCCCCGGGGGAACCCCGCTTTTTCCCCCGGGGAAAAGGGGGAAAAAGGGCTGACCCTTTGTCCAAAAAAATGAAAAACAGGCGTGGGTTTCCCCGGAAAAATTTCCCAAAACCAAACCAAATTGGAAATTTGGGGCAGTTTTGGGGTTTCCCCAAATACCTGCCCCAGCCACTATTCGATGCCGCCACCCCCCCCTTAAAAAGCCACACATCCCCCTGAAAAGTTTTTCTCCAAACTGCCCCCCAAAAACCAAACCCTCTTTTCCAGGGACTGGTATTGCCACCCCACCCCCCAAAAACTTTTGTCCCCTTTTGGGGCCACTCTAAAAGAACCCCCCCCTGGGGCTGCTGCTTTTTTTTGCCCGTTTTTCCCCCCGACATCCACACTGGGGGGCCCCTTGTTTCCACTTTTCCCCCGACCCATGGGTTTTGCTTTCCCCCCGCCCCTCCCCCTTCCCCCCTTTAAATCTCTGTCCCCCTGTGCCCCTTTTTGTGGGCCCAAAACCCTTTTTTTTTCCACCTAAAAATTTTGTCCCTTTTGCCCCTGGGGCCCGCCTCATGCTGCTGCTGGGCCCGGCTGCCTTTCCATGTCCCCCACACGTGTCCCCTTTTTGGGCCCCTGCCCCCGACTTTATGCTGCCCCCGGGACCCTTTTCCCCTCCAGTCCCCCTTTTGCCCCCCCTGGGGGGCTTCCCCCCCCCTGTTTTTTTTTCCACCTCCCCCAAAAGTCATTGGGGCCACTTCCCCCCTGACCTTTATGCTGCTGCTGTGACCCCTGCCCCCTGCCCCTCCCAACCAAATGTTTTCAATTTTTGCCCACACTTTTGGCCTAATACTGTTTTTGGGCCCCCTTTTTCCCCGAAAAAATTCCCCTTTTTTGGGGGGACCTTTCCCCGAAACCCCCCATCTTGGGTTGGCCCCCTGTAACCCCCCGCCCGCCCATTGGGGCCATTCCTTTTTGGCCCTTCCCCCCCCTGTTTTTTGCCGCCCCCCCAGAATTTCCCCTTTTTTGCCACTGCCCCGACCCCCATTCTGGGTGGGCCCCCGTGACCCCCCCACACTGGGTCCCCTTGTGCCACTCTGGGGTTGGGTTTTCCCCCCCGTTTTTGGGGCCCCCTCCCCGAATGTCCCCTTGTCCACTGTCCCCCGACCTCATTTCTTTCTGTGGCTTTTCCGCCCCTCACCTCCACACTGTGTTCCCTAAGGTTTTGGGCCCCCTGAAAACCCCCTCAGCTTTTTTTTTTTTTTCCCCGCTGTTCCCCCGCAAAGACTTTTTTCAAGGGGCCCCACTTCCCTCCCTTTAGTTTTTTTTTGGGCCGGGGGGGGGTTTTTGGGGCCCCCCTTAAGCCCCCCGGAATTTTTTAGTTAAAACGATTTCCCCCCAAAAAGCGGGGGCCAAATCATCTGGCCCGGGCCTACTAAAAAAACAAAAAATTTTTATGGGGAACCAAACCAAGCTCCCCCCCTGCATATTTTAACCCTGGCAAAAAAACGTTCTAAAAGCACCCCGCAGGCCCCTGCAAACCCGGAAAAAGCTGGGGTTTTTTTTTTTGCGATTTCCCCTGGGCCCAAAAATTTTTTCGGGGGCCGAATTTATTTTTTGTCGGAAAATTCGGGGAAGGGGGAAAATTTTGCCCATCCTATATATAAAAAGAACCCTCCTATGAGTGCTCAAGAGTCTGTAATACAGATCTGTAAGGACCCCATGTACACTTCCCAAATTTTAAGCCGGGATTATTTAAATTCTAAAATAAAACAATATTTAAAGAAAATTCTTTTCTATTTCAAGGGGGTTTTTCACCCAAAGAAATAACCGGGGAATTTAAAGTTAAAGGAAACCCCAGAAATCCTTTTCTTTGGGCAAAAAAAAGGTCTTTCATGACTTAAAAATATAACTTGTCCAGCAGTCGATCTTGTGATTACATTGATGTCCTTCCCCTCACGCCAGAGATCAACAAGAATCTGCATGATGCACAGCAGGCCCTTATCAGGAGAATCCATCAGAGGGTAGGTCTCGTAGGATGTGGACCACCCTTTTTTGCTTGACACCTGGCACGTGGACCACCCACACCTTGAATTGGGTTTCACTCTCCTTATATTGGGGCCACATTTAGGGAAAACTGTAAAAGTAAAAAGACGCCCAAAGTTGGGGAATAAAAAACCAATCGGGCCCCAGCATAATTTTTCCCCCTTAGCATAAAAGTAATTTTCTTAGTTTTGGGGACTTTTTTAAAATGCAACCCCCGTGATTGTTGTTTTCAAAGCTCCCGGCACAAAAACTTTCTACGAGTACAGTTTCCTTGGGGAATGGGGGGAAAATTTAAATCCTGTTAGCAACAGTCTATGAATTTTATTGGAACGCCTGTGTAGTGATTTCCAGAGAAAAGTCACTGGGCACTTCAGCAGGTCAGTATAAATCTACACTATAGCTTTTATTTATTATGTAGAAAAGGAAATCCAAGCCTGGGGCAGCGCAGATTGGTTTATGGCCCCCTTTTTTAAACCCCATAAACTGTGCTATTATTTTCACAGAGATTTTAATAACTAACTGGGGGGGGGGGGGTTTTTGTTGTTTTTAAAAATTTAAAGCTCACAACCCGATCTATTTCACTGCAGTTTATTGTGGTTGCTAAGCCCAGGGGTAGTGTCAAAAATTGGGCACATTGGGGGGAAATTTTTTGGGCCTTCCTTAATGGATCATCAGCCTGGAAAAAAGTTTTTTTTTAATGGGTTTATTTAATTTTTTGACATCATGGTTTAAGGTGTAATAACCCGGGAAATGTTTTTGAGCAGCTTTTCAGTAATTTTTAAAGTTTAAACCCGGGGGAAAAAATTGGAAAACTTTTTTCAGGCCTTTTGACAATTGGAAATGGGTTTTAAATTTGGCATTCAATAGGTTTCCTGGGGCCCAAAATTTGGGGGTTTATTTTTTTGGGGGCCCCAAGTGGAGTCGATTTTTTGGGGGTCAAAGTGGTGGCGGGTTCTTGGGGACCCCCCAAATGGGGCGATTTTTGGGGGGCCCCCAAGTGGTGATGATTCTTGGGGCCCCCAAAATGGGGTCGATTCTTTGGGGGCCCCCCAGTGGGGTCGGGTTCCCTTTGGGGGCCCCCAGTTGGGGTTTTATTCTTGGGGCCCCCCAGGGGGGTCGTTTCTTGGGGCTCACCGGGGGTTTTTGATTTTTGGGGGGCCTTCAAGTGGTGTCAATTTCTTGGGGCCTACAATTTGTGTAAAATTTTTTGGGTCCACAAGGGGGTAGATTTTTGGGGGCCCCCAAAGTGGGTAGTTTTGGGGCCCAAAAGGGGGTAGATTTTTGGGGGCCCCACACGTGGGTGTTTTTTGGGGCCCCCAACAAGTGGTGTCGATTTTTGGGGGGCCCCCCGTGGAGTCGTTTTTTGGGGGGCCCCCACAAATTGGAGTTGCATCTTGGGGCTCACAGGTGGAGTTCCTCCCTGACTACTGTACACGACTGCACTTACTTTACATCCTTCGTTTATGCCCTTTTTCTTTTGCCATTCTCCCAAAAAAAGAAGCCCTAGACCCCCTTTCTCGGGGGTTTCACCTAGCTCAGGGTCCCGCCAGGGTTTCCCCTGTTTCTCTGTAGACAAGTCCGAGCCAGAGTGTGAATACCTTAGCAACAAATCCTATGTGAACTATGAGCTTGGTAGTGCTACAACAATTTACATTTAACAACGAAGCTTTGTAAATTACATGTAACATCATGGAAGATAAGTTACGTTGCATTTCAGCAACTACTTTGAGGAGCACTAAAATTCATTTATCTTTGCTAATCTTCTCAGTTTTAGGAGGGTTTAATTCTGTGCATGTATGAAATACTGTATTTCAAAAAGAATTGGAAAACTCCCAAAAAAACTGGATTAAGCAACTTGTGTAATATTTCATTGTAGAACAAGCCATGTGCCCCATGAACCAGAAAAAACATGGAAGAGGAAAGAATTTTTTCGGAATCGGGGGGATTGAGGAAATTTTTAGAGAAATCCCCAACACTCCCAAATACCTGTGGTTTTTGCTTTTTGGGGCCAAACCAGAATCTCAAGATATATGAAAATATCTTGCACCAACAGATATGTTATCGACTTGTCGCATACTTTGTATATGGTGATGGTTGGTTAAACACTAGAGAGGTTGGATATCCAAGCAGATAGAAAATTTATGGATGAAATATGGCTGCACAGGATGACCATCTGAAGTTGAATATTTTTCTCTTCTGTAGCATCAAGAACTTTGTTGGTCGGGAATTTTACTTTGTGAATCCCCAAGGACGTTTTAAAATCCTTTAACAGCGGCTGAAGAAATTACAGGGGCGGGCCTGGCATTGGCAAGAGGCCTTTGATAGCTAAGGTGTCTGCAGCAGTGTCACATTGGGTTTCCGGTTTTAATTTTAAAATTCTCATACAAAAATTGTAAAAACTTGGGAAATATCATTCTTCTTTTTTTTTTTTTCGTTTGCTGCTTTCCATGATATTGATTTGTGTTTTATGTTGTCAATTGTTTCACTGAGAGAGCAATACTTGAGTCCTCAATCTTCAAAATCTTTCAAGCATATGGGGGAAAACCCTGAAAGTAAGGTAAAAAGTAAGACCCCTATTAGGCTCTGTCCATTGAATTTAAAATTTTTTCAGGGGATTTCCCTGCAGAAATTTCCCAAATTTTTTAAACCCCATTGAAAACTGAAAGAAAATGATAACCCCTTGTCCTCAATGAAAAAAAAGTTGTTGTTCATACAAAGCCCTAGTTTTTTGGAAAGTGGTTTTGAAAATTGATGCACGATCAAAAAAGCATTAACCTCCTAATGACCACACGTGCATTTCAGGTCATTTGCCTGCAGCGACATCTTTTGGCGTTGTTGCAATATCAGGGTTTTGCAGCTTCCCAGCCAAACCCCGGGTGCACATGGGGAACAGAGCTGTACCTGTTTCCGTTTAAACCTCCCGCCCAAACGCAAGGAAGGGGGAGGAAAATTTCCCGGGCCCCCGGGACTTAACCCCTTGGGTTGTCGGTTTACCACGGCTTAAAACCAAAAGGCTTTCCCCTGCTCCGTTGGGTGATCGGGACACAGAGCCCAGGGAACAACTCCAAAGTCAGCCCAGGGCGTCTGTGTAACAAGCCAGCGATCAGGGTACACTGTGTGCTGTCCAGGGTCACTGTCTGTGTCCCAAATGGGAAAAAGGGTTATTAAAGTATTAGCTTTATGAAAATTTCTTAAAATTTTTAATGTAAAAAAATTTAAATTTTAAAAAAGTTATCCCTCCTTTTGAATTTAAAAAAAGTTTTTAAAAAAAAGGGATAATAAATTTAAAATTAAAAAAAAAATATTTAAAAAAAATTATTGTGATTTCATTTCATTTCCCCCACCACAAAAAACTACACATATCAGGTATCCACACAATTGTAATAACCTGTAGAATTAATGTAACATGTTATTATATGTGAAATGTGAATGGTGTAAAAAAAAAAATTAATTTGAAAAAAAATTCTGCAATAATTTATAAGTGAGTTTAAACTATTCCCCCAAAAACTACAACTTCTACCGCATAAACCAGGGCCTCATACAATTGTGTCATTAAAAAAATAAAAAAGTTACAACTGTTGAAATGCATAGAGGCAAAAACTAAAACAAAAAACGTGCTGTCATTAAGTACTTCTCAGGCATTCGGCTTAAGAGGAAAAACTTTTTTCTTTGATCGTATTCCTCGTGATAAACACATGGAAATTTACCATTGATGTCAATAAGGTGGTTAAAATCTTTAAGCAATATGTGCCTAATCATGTGGTTTCTTAACATGGATCTGCATCCAAAACCAATAGGCATGATGAATTGGGCTCTTACTAACTGCAAACTGCCTGTAAAACCAAATCCAAAAAATGGCTCCAAATCCTCATGCAATAAGTATGTACTTGAGTAAAAAGAATACTCATTGAAAGTGCATTGGAAGATGCTGTTTTCAGTGGCAGGATATGTGCGGATTCCACACTTCATTTTTATTCTAGCTTGTGAACATCTCTGCTCACAGCCACCAGTCCGATTCCAACTGATAATTCAGAAGAAATGCAAGCAAGCATATGATTAGTTGATGTAACCATCTCTTCTAATGTTAGAAGAAAAAACCCTGATGGGACAGTCCAATTCTATGTCTCCTTTTGGGAAATATGAACATCATGGAGGGAGTCTGTGTCTCAGCGAAAAGCCTCTAACAAGAGCAGCTCCAAATTGTCATAGTATTACATCCATCTGAATAGCTATCCATACAAAAATTTATAACCAGAGCAGATATCGGCCAGGGATTTTGAGAACTCGACCTACAATGATCAACTATTGGATGTAAGTGCTCCCATATAAGTGATGGGACAACTACTTAAAGGGAACCTGTCACATAGATTATGCCCCCCTTGCTGAGGACAGCACAGGCTTGTGTCAGACATGCTGTTTCCAGTGCTGTGTCCCTTATTCTGTAAGATGCTGTTTTAAAGCATTTAATGCTCAAATCTTATTCACGAGCAGGTGCTGGCCCCACCCACCAAAGGCTAGCCCAGCCCACCTGGCAGCTATTCACATGTTTCATCCTATTCAAAGTAATAGGTTTATTAGTTGAGGTGGGCGGGGCTAGCCTCAGGTGGGCGGGTTATGAAAAAAACTGACTCTTTTCATCACTCTTTTCTGGCTGAAAACTGCAGATTTGAGCACTAAATACTCGAAAACTCCAGCATCTTATAGAATAAGGGACACCGATGGAAACAGCAGGTCTGACACTAGCTTGTGCTGTCCTCAGAAAGGGGGGCATAACCTATGTGACAGGTTCTCTTTAAAGAAAATCTGAAATCTAATTCTGGAATACATGCTATCAATTAGTAACTAGTAAAATTGTATTTACTAATATGGAAAAAGAACATTTGTATGTTAAGTTCTGGCCACTGTGGTGCACATGATGAGAATACAAGTATGGGGTGTTTGTGGTGTAGAGATTTGAGCTTCAGGTCTGTGTTTGTCTATAATTATGCAAGCTATATTCAAACATTTTTTTTCTCTTTTCAATAAACAGGGACCTGAGAGTTGTAACTCGATTTATTGGTGCTACAGGGGACAGTCGAAGCGTGCGCCTGTTGCTACAAAGTCTGTGCTACCAAATAGCTGATATATATTACCTGAAAACCCAATTCTCTGAGGTACCAGCCATATTATTATATAATCACCAAATGTTACCATATGTAACAACACTAAATAGACCATATATGTAAGGTGTGGGAGAAACTATACATGAAAAGTAAGGGTAAATACATTATCATACATTGCTATAATAAAGGATTTACCCTCATTGTTGAGTATATACTAGACCAAACAGCTAGTGTTGATAAACCAACAGCTAGTGAAGGTGCATGGGCACCTTTAATAGGATATAAAAGTTGCCTTATAGATACACAGTGCAAATTTTGTCAAGCGGAATATCTCTTTTGGGTAAAGTAGGTACATTATATAATGCAAAGTGATATAAGCATAGTAATAATAGCAGTATTAAAGGAGTTTTCTCATCATGCAGTTTCACAGCCAGCTTCAGACTCTCACTTCCTGTTCAGGCTGTGGGCAGTCCTGTTGCAGTGATTGGTATATCAGCTCTGCTATTCCTAGCTATTCCTGTTACATCAGGGGTGGCAAACTGCGGCCCTCCAGCTGTTGGGAAACTACAACTCCCATCATGCATTTGTATAATCTATAACAGTGGGCATGATGGGAGTTGTAGTTTCCCAACAACTGGAGGGCCGCAGTTTGACACCCCTGTGTTACATTGAAATGACTGCATCTGTAGTACACAAGACTACAGAGTTCTAAGGAGTAAAAATGTGTCCTTATCTTAAACAAACAAGTGACTCACCATGCATGGACAGCAGGTTCAGATAAGAGAGAGGAGAGAGAGATGGTCAGTAACCAAGAGAAAAATGTGTGCACTCAGAAGAGATTATTATTATAATTATTATTTATTTTAATTTATTATTAGTATTTATTTTAAAGAACCATTAATTTCAGGGCACTTTACATTCGACGAGCATTACATATATAAAATATGTCAAATCTCTCTTATCTCCTCAACAAAGCAAAATAAAAAACTAATATATTTGATAGTAGTCTTTATTTACCTTTCCCTACATGTTGAAAGCTAATAATTGTAGTGAGAAAATCCCTTTAATTAAAAAGGGTTTGTTTTCCATTGGCTGTGGTGAGCTTCCATATTTAAAGGGCTTATCTAAGATTGAAAAAAAGGAAATCTTTTCAAGAAACAGTGTCACTCTTGCACATAGGCTGTGTCTGGTATTGCTTCTCAGTCCTTAGCTGATATAAACTATGGACAGTCCATGTATAAGAATGGTGCAGTTTCTAGGGTTTAAAAGCAGATCCTTTTTCTTTTTTTAAAGAGATTCCATTTAATGCTGTGGTTGACATGAGTGAGTTTCATAATCTAAAGCAAACTGTTTCATAGCATGGGTGTAGTATAAGAGAAGTGCTGGAGGAAAGATTAAGGAAAAGTAATGATGGAAAGTAATGGAATTGATGTTGTATATCACTGGTCCAATGCAGAAGTGGACTAATAGGAAGGGATAAAGTAACTGTTCCTTAAATAAAATAATAATTTCCACCACCTCTAGCAGGAGTCATTGCAACCAATCATTGTGCTATATATTTTAATATTGCTGTAGCCGACTTTATATTAATATCACATTGCTAGTTTTTTTGGTTTCAATGTTGATTCAAGGTTCTGCCACATTATCTGTGCAGGATGCTCAGAAATCACTTATACAAACAGTAAATTGTGGCACTAGTGGAGACCTTAGAGAAAAAATGTATTTTGTAGTATACCACCATTATTTAATAAAAACTAAAGTATAAAAACCTAATTGACAAGTGACCTTCTAGTGTTGGAAAGACCGTAAATAGAAAAAATATATTACTGCAGCCCTGAACGGAACATAATTCCTGCCCCAACTCAGTCCTTATGTATCAATGCATGGATATCCTTTCAGACTCTGGCTTGGGACTGAATTTGTGGCACCCAGAATCTGACTTATAGCAATTAAAAAATCAAAATTTTAATTTCCTTCTATTAAGAAGCTTACAACGAAGCAATGTTAATTTCTTCTGACGCGTTTCAAGCTTAATCTTAGCTCTTACTCATAGTAAGCAAGGATACCGCATACAATTTTTAAAAACAAGCACCAATCAGTGTTTCAGGGGAGTATGAATTCCTAATTTGTTAAACAAAAATCCCTTGTGGCCATTTACTTCAGCAATGCCGCAATTTGTCAGATTGGCCGCATGGGATTTGTTTAACAAATCAGGAATGTGTACTACGCCGAAACCTTGATTGGTGCTCGTTTTTAAATATGTTATAGTGTATCCTTCCTTACTATGAGATGAGATTCTTTTAATTGCTATATGTTGGATGCTGGATTCTACAACATCAGTCCGTTGTAGTGTTGGAGGCCATAACAAAATGTAGACCTTAAAACAATAACCCCACTGCCGCTAGTGAGCCCTGGTTCAACCAGCTTCATCAGTACAACATCTGTCCTGGATACACAATAAATTGGTTTATAATTGGTTTATAAGTGGGAATATAGTAGGAATTAGTCAAACACAACAATGTTAATACACTCAGAGGGAGTGCTGGTGATATTATCCCCTATGGGTAGTGCACTGAATGAGCGCCAAGACAAAACAAGATACTAATACATATTCTTCTCTTCTTAGCTGCTTTAATTTTCTTATTGCAGATTTGGTTATTTCTGTTGTCTGTATCCCTTATGGGGCAGCCATCTTGCCTGAGCTGCTTTCAACAGCCTTTAGAGAGATTCTTTACATCAGCTACATGGACGTAGAAACAGTGAACAGGAGCAGACCCACAGACGTGTATTGGAGAGTTTACTAGTCCTGCACTGTGACCTGGCAAGAAGTCAGTGTGTAGGGAGGCGGAGAGGGTCAACTGTGGCTATCTCCTATTGTGAGTGGTGGATCCTGTGTTATATGTACACATTGGTATCACCTTTCAGTGTAATCCTGCCTGTGCTGATAATGAGGAGACTGCTGAAAAGTTTTTTCTACAGAACTATTATTATTAAACTGCAGGATTTTTTTTTTTAAATAGTGATGTGGAAATGTTAAGAAAAACATAACCAAAAATGCTTAAATTATTTAACATGAAAACATGAGTTAAACAGAATGTAATTTTTTGATGACATATTCCCTTTAACCTGTTGAAAGAATATGTCTGTGTTTATCAAGAGATGCAACACTAATACAATGTATACCTAATATTTTCTCTATTCATGCTTAGAAATTCCCCAGATCAACTGTACTTTCAGAACATCCTGTAAAATAATTCTGGGGTCGACTTACACAACATCTGGGCTATACCTTCACATTTTTATAAATACACTTGCATTTCCATAAATGATTTTGCTCTGTTATACCAGAAAGTTGAAGATGTGTTGCCTAAAACAGTACAGTTTATACACATATAGATCTAGATATGCAGTTAATAAAAAGTTCAGCTTGGTTTTATCATTAATTGATGATGTTTACAATGTTACTTTTCATATCCTAAGAATCTTAAAGGATTGATTAATGAGTTTTCAACTCTTCTGGAACTGGCGACTGAAAGTAGACCACTCATGGTAATCTTGGATGGTATAGACGAGTTATCAGAAAGTGAAGAGTATCTATCCTGGATACCTACAGATCTGCCTCCACATGTTTATTTCATTGTGTCAGTGTCAGACGGCGCCTCTCTCACACATTTACAGGTAATCACACCTATCGTTTCTGTTTTTTTTTTGTACTATTACACATTTAAATGGTAAGAAACATATGTACGTTTGTTACATGTTAAAGACAAATTTATTTGTTACTATTTGTCAATAGGAGTTGGGGTCTGTTTACATCAAAAATCTTCCTTCTACTGCATGTATACTACTGAATAAAAGCAAAAAATTATTCAGACATATACCACAATGTACCAACAACTTAGCCATAGGATGCAGTAGTACATATGTAGTGTCTATAGCAGCCTATGGCTACACCACAGTTTATGTCTGAGTACCGCACAGATGCTGTGTAGTCAAGGTTTCTAATGTGGATCCTTTAATTTGAGTCATATAGTTAATTCCATAATTTTCTCTGTTTTAGCTACAGTTGGTCATAGCCAGATAGCTACAGAGGAATGCTTAAAGGGGTTGTCTCACTACAAAGATTGCTTTTTATGTTAAAGATCTTGCAAAAACAAGTCACTTTGCAATATGTGTCCATTAACAGTATTGTACCTATTCTGAGATATCCCCTCTTGTATGGGCTGCATCAGCTCCTCAGGTTGCTATAGCTACAGACCTGTTTGATCTCTCGAAATAGGCTGCTAGCACTGGTCGCTATAGCTACAGACCTGGCTTCTACTGCAGCCTAGTGGAAGCCAGTAAACACCCCTGGATTCAAAGTGAAACCAAGAAAACAGGACTAAGGTAAGATGAGTCGATGTATTAAGACAACCCCCATGCTTATTCAGCCAACAGTGTTATTATCTATTGTGGTAATCAAGTGACCGGATGTATTCGGCAGATCCAGAAACTCCATGCTTTCCTCCACATGACACAGACAAGATAGACAGATAGGATTTGCCTAAAAAGTTGTTATGTCTATGAAGAGTGTGATATGTGCTGTTAATATTAAGAATTCTAAATCATTCAGGGATTGATGAAACAGTCAAGTCACACTACTATGACCACCAGCTAATATCCAGAGTAACCACCATGTGCAGCATTGACAGCAGCTAGATGGGCGGGGAGTGACTCAGTAGGTTGTCACAGATATCTGGAGTCATGCTGACTGGATCCCACAGTTGCTGGAGGGTGCGTGGAGGAGAATAGAGCGAACACAACAATCAAGGTGGTCCCACAGATGCTCAATTGGGTTCAAGTCTGGGGAATAAGAGGCTAGAATAGCACTCGGAAGTCTTGGTCATGCGCATCTACCCAATGTTGGACATTTCTAGCCTTGTAACATGTCGCATTGTCTTGCAGGAAGATCCCATCCACACATTCTGATACTGCTTTGAAAATGTAAGCCTATTCTGCAGATGCAACTTGGTTAGCAGAGGGGCCGTGACCTCCATCTGTTTTGGAGCCCAATATGCAGTAGGGTTCACTGAACTGTTATAGGTACACATCTGTTGGCCCTCTGGTTATTTCTGGAGGTAAGCTGCTCCACTGTAGCATTTTGGTCTACCCTTGTGCTCTTTCATAGCCGACGTTCACCTCTCTCATCAATGGAACGTAGTACTCCACAGTTTCCATGTCATTTATTCAAAATGGTGCCGTTTGTCCACTTGAATTACACTTTCACCACAGCAGGACACTCACAGTTCACAAACCGTGTAGTTTCAGAAATACTGCCATCCTTGGCCCAAAAACCAATAATTATTCCTTTCTGTCTTTGATAAATTACCCCTTTGACCCATGACAACGAGGGATATAAGTGCAGAGAGCCTAACACACACCTTATACACCCACAAAGCCAGCTGAGGACATGGGACTTCATGAACTACACGCTGCTGACGATGAAAGTAGGAAGTGGTCATAATAATATGACTTGACTGTTAAGGTGGTCATTAGCCTAAGGGCTTAATATCTTTATATCGTGCATTTTTACTCCTTGATATTATTTCCTTTCTGGATCACTATCATTAAGTAGACTACTGGACATACAAGTAATAGCAATACAATAGTCAGAAAATACATGGATTTTTAATTACTCGGCTTTCTATTATTCTTCTATTTTATTTTGTTGCAGAAACTTACATTGGAGCAAAATATCATTCAGATGCCACCATTAAATTCAGTAGAAATAAATGATATGCTCGAATTGTGGCTGAATAGAGATCAACGTAAACTCACTGTGCACCAAAGAGAAGTCCTGCTTGAGGCCTGTATTGCATGCCCTCTTCCACTATATGTAGTGTGCTCTTATATGGAGTCACACTGGTGGACATCCTATACCCCTGACAGGGAAATCATTCTACATCCTAATCTCTCTCAAATGTACTCTTGGTTCCTTTCAAGACTAGAGAAAAACCATGGTGAGCAAGTAGTTAAAAAGACCGCATCATACATCTCATTGTCCAGAAATGGCCTAACTCAAGAGGAGCTTCTGGATTTACTGTCACTTGACCAAACTGTAATGGGAGAAATAAGACAATACCAGGGAATAACGGTGGCAGTGTTTCCAGAAGTACTCTGGATCAGGCTATGGAACGACTTTGGGATCCACTTGGTGGAACAAAGGACGGATGATAGCTATGTCATTAACTGGGCTCACAGCCACTTTAGAACTGTTTGTATGAACAAATATGTGAAATCTAAGGAGTACCAACTTTCTATCCATTCTGCATTTTCTGATTACTATCTGGAAAGTCGAAGTCGCCATAGACTCAATAAAAGTGATAATGTCACATCAATAATGCCACTGTCCTGGGTGGTAAAGCAAGAAAACCAAACTGCCCATGTCTTCAACCTGCGGAAAATCCTTGGAATATCTTATCATCTGTTGCAATCTAATCAAATCCAGCGTCTGGTGACAGAGTGCATATTCAGCTATGAGTACTTGCTGCATAAAGCCTGGGCTACCTCTGTGGTGGAAATCCAGGAAGACATAAAAGCAGCCATAAATCCTGAGCGGTAAGGCATTTGCTTTAGATATGTAAGTATTTGACCAAAAGTATATTTACTTATGTCTAGTGAACGGTAAAGAGTCGAGATGAGCAAATATTTGAAAATTCACCATGTCACTCTTTTCCTTCATGTGAATTTTATATCCTGCATAGAAGACTACATGGGCAGAAATACTAGCATTTAAGTCTGTAAGTCTGTTCCTTCGACAGCAACAAAAATATGTCAGTTTCAGCCCCTACTAGTCATAATAAATATTGCATCTGAATTTACAGCTTTAGTCCAAAATCTATTGCTTTTTCTACACTTGGTTCATCTTCGAATTTTCTTCTAAAAGATAACCTGTCACCAAGCAAATGATGTTCATACTACCAGCATCATCAAGAGGGGCTGAGCAGACAAACAGTTTTGTGCAAAAAGATTTAGTATACCGTATATACTCGAGTATAAGCCGACCTGCATATAAGCCGAGGGACCTAATTTTGCCACAAAAAACTGGGAAAACTTATTGACTCGAGTATAAGCCTAGGGTGGAAAATGCAGCAGCTACTGGTAAATTTCAAAAATAAAATGGATACCAATAAAATTACATAGGCAGGTATAGGCGGTTTAATATCCCCCATTGGCAGGTAAAAAAATAAAAAATACAAGTACTCACCTCTCTTCCCCGTTGCTCCGAGGCGATCCGTCTTCTTCCCAGGATAGGGGGCATGATGTCATCAGGCTATGCAGGCAGCATGATGACATAGCGCGCTGCCTGTGGCGGATACTCCAGAAGGTCGCAAGTCTGCTACAGCCTTCCGGAGTCCTCTTGTGGAGCAGGGAGCACTCGCTCTCTGCTTCGCAATAGTGTCTTCACCTGTATGCACTCCCAGAGGAGTCGCATACAGCTGAAGTATCCCTGCCGGCGCTCGGGCCATGGCAGCACCTGGACACCGCCGTGACTCGAGTATAAGCCGACTAAGGCTTTTTTAGCACATTTTTTGTGCTGAAAAACTCGGATTATACTCGAGGATATAAGGTAACTTGTGACCTGTTGATTGAAATCCCTGCAATTTCTTGGATTAAGTCTTGGTTCACATATGGGTCGGAGGTTTCGCTCAGAACCTCTGTTGCATGTTCTGTCGAGAATAACGTAAAAAATAGTGCAATCGGCAGCACTATTTTTTCTGTCTAAACAATGGACACCAAGACAGAAATCCATCGGACCCACTGTAATCTTTAGGTTCCGTCAGGTGTCATTGGTGTCTGTTGTGGAACAAATCTCTCGGTGTCTATTTTCACCTCTTTGGCAGAAGTTCCAAACAGAACCTCCAACGCAGATGTGAACCAAGCCTAAGAGTCCAGTAGGCGGTAACACTTAACCTATTAAGTACGTAACTATTTTTGTATTTTTATTGCTCATTTTTCATCTCTGCCTTCTGAGAGCCATAAAATTTTTATTTTTCCATCGACATAGGTGTAAGTGGTCTTGTTTTGTAGGACAATGCTACCATTTCAATTAAGCTCCAAAAAGAATTTGAGGGGTGAAATTGTTACTTTAAGGCATTTAGCCTTTTTTAAGGAGGTTCATTTTTACAGAATTCACTGTCTGGTATAGATGACACGTTCCCTTTATTTTTTAGTAAGTGATTGTCAGAAAAACGCCCGTGCTCACTCGAGGGTCGACGGTCTGACTTGGTTTGTGTCGTGACGTTGTGCTCCCCCTAGGGGTGCACAAGGTCAGCCGGATACGGTTTCACAGTTAACCCCTGTCCACACGGGCACAGGAAGACCCAGGGAGTGCGAGAGGATACCCCACTCGCCCACAACCCTAAATGGCTGGGAGAGATCTGTTTACCCACACTGGTTAAACAGAAGTCTGCCAGCCCAGTAGACTGCCACCAGTTCCTCATAAGCTATAAGACCGGTCCATTACCGACTTACAGCAAGGCCAGGAACCAGCTTTGGGGTAGCGATATTTTAGAGACCGAGCAAAACGGACCCGCGGGATCGATGATCAAGACAACAGACTGGCCCAGATTAAAGTTTATAGATTTAATTCGCCTTGGAGGGCGCACTAGACAAACAATATATACATAGGAACAATATTATACAGATAATGGTCAGAGGTGCAAATACGGATACGATTACAAACAGAGGCAGCAAGATGTGTCTATTTACCTTAGCTTGGCTTTGTGCTGGGCACAAATGGGGGGGTGAATGTGGCCTTGCTTCTGTGTGTGGGTGCTCTTGGAATGCTGGTGTTGGATACCCCCCCTCCAATGAGACAACAATGGGCAAACCTGGGCTTCGGCTTATAACAGTACTGGGACAGCCCACGTTGCACCTTCCTATAATCCCACTCACACCCCCAGGATGCTCTAAAAACTCCTCCTTCTCCGGCCATGCTGTTTTTTGGCTTTGGACCCAAAATGGGCCATACCGCGGCATGGCATTGGGACAGAGCTGAGCCAGCGCCACCATCAGAACCAGTTGAGCCTAAGCTACGGCCTGGTACCACAAATGCTCATCCTACTTGGCTTCTAAGGCCAGCTTTGGGTTTCTCTCTTCCCCTGCACCCTACAATAATAATAATAATAATAATAATAATCTTTATTTATATAGCGCCAACATATTCCGCAGCACTTTACAATATAGAGGGAATAAGCACAGACAAACCAGACATTACATTATAAAAAAAGCTACTGACCAAATGAACACAAGGTTGAGGCCCTGCTCGCAAGAGCTTACAATCTTTAGGGTGTATGGGTGAAACAAAGGCTGACAAGTGCTTGGTTTACAATGGACCCGCCATGTTTTCATTTAAAAATGGGGTAGTATACATAAAATGTGGATGAACCTGCCATCCCAACCATTACCTCTATCCACAGATACGTGCCTGTGGGTGCCAAACTGCTGTAAGTGGAGATACTGCGTGAGTATTTGGGGGGTTTACAATTAGGGATTTTGATAGGCTTGTCTAAGAAGATGAGTTTTCAGAGCGCACTTAAAACAGTGAGGGATCTGAGAGTGCCTCATCACAAGGGGTAACATGTTCCAGAGAACTGGTGCAATACGTGCAAAATCTTGGAGACGGGCATGGGAGGTTCGGATGAGTGAGGTGTGTAGTCTTAGATCAGTAGCAGAGCGGAGAGAGCGGGTAGGGTGGTAGACAGAAATAAGGGAGGAGATGTAGGGGTGCAGCACTGTGGAGAGCCTTATGTGTGAGAGTGATGAGTTTATGTTGTATTCTGTACTGAATAGGCTTCCAGTGCAGAGACTGACACAGGGTAGAGGCATCAGTATAGCGGCTGGAAAGAAAGACAAGCCTGGCTGTTGAATTCAGGACAGATTGGAGAGGGGAGAGTTTACAGAGAGGAAGACCAACAAGTAGGGAGTTACAGTAGTCAAGACGAGAATGAATAAGAGCAACAATGAGAGTTTGAGTGTTTCCACAGTGAGAAATGGACGGATTCTGGAGATGTTCTTGAGGTGCAGGGACAAGAACGGGCAAGGGATTTGAATAGGGGGTGAAGGTCAGATCAGAGTCTAGTATAACCCCCAGACAGCGGGCCTGCTGCCTAGGAGTTATGGTGGTACCACACACTGAGAGAGAAATAGCAGGGTGAGGTCGGTTAGTAGATGGTGGGATTACTAGAAGTTCAGTTTTAGTGAGGTTTAGTTGGAGATAGAGAGAGGACATGATGTCAGAGACAGCAGACAGGCAGTCCCTGGTGTTTTGTAGCACGGCAGGAGTGATGTATAGTTGAGTGTCATCAGCGTAGAGATGGTACTGGAAGCCAAATCTGCTGATGGTTTGTCCAATGGGGGCTGTGTAGAGTGAAAAGAGGAGAGGACCAAGATCAGATCCCTGAGGAACTCCGACAGCAAGAGGAGAGGAGGTAGAACCGGAAAATGAGACACTGAAGGAGCGGTCAGAGAGGTAGGAAGAGAACCAAGAGAGAGCGGTGTCCTGGATACCGATGGCACGGAGCATGCGGAGGAGATGGTGGTGATCCACAGTGTCAAACGCTGCAGAGAGATCCAAACGCGGGAGTGGCAGCTACACGTGTGGGAAGTTTCATATTTTAAAAATATGAAATTGGGGTGGACCTGTGATGCACGATTCTCCCATAAATCCTTATGAAATATCGGTGCCCAGCTGTCTCCTAGCTCCTTTGTTGTCCAGGTCTGTGAGAGCCCATGTGTATTAACCTGAGGCAGGTGATAACGAATTTAAATGAGAATTCTTTAATGTGCCATCCTCCTGCTATGATGATCTCCTCTCTGTCATCCAGGTCTGGATGTCTCCTACCTAATTAATGGCTTCCTGGGGCATGTGTTGTGTGAGTGAATTTGAGTTATGAGAGCTGCAGGGGTGGCTTGTCATTTTTGTGTCAATTGTCCTCACAGTGATACTCAATTGTCACAAGCAGGAGGTGGATCCACTGGGTCAGTCATGACTTTAGACATAGAACTATGCCAAGAAGCGGAGCCTAAGGAGTCTCCTGGTTTTCTGGCTTTAACCCATTAAATAAGGGATCTGCTCTGAAGGGAACCCCCAGGTTGCTACCTCGTACTTGGTCAGCCACGGTGACAGCTGACACACAAACCTGCTACCAGAGGAAAGACAGAAAGTGTATAGGGATAGCTATCAGTCACTACATAGAGCCTTCCACAGGACTCCTTATGCCAGAATATGCAGATCTTTAAATTAATAAAATACAAATTATACTGAATCTTTCCCTTCTGAACTACAGTGGTCTCTCAGGTTAAAATAGCATCAGGATATAATATTTTCAACATACAGTGGTCTTTCTTAGGACATTGTGTGTTGATCCAGCAAGTTACCATGAATTCCTTACTTGTAAAACATCTGTATTAGTGAAGTGCATGCAGTGATTGGCAGTCTAGTAGCGCCTCTTTACAGTACAGCGCGGTACTACATGTCCTGTACTGCTCTTTACATGTGCCAGGATGAGCGTCTTCTTTGGGGACAAGTTCCATTTAAACCATGGTCAATGTCTTTCTGGATTTTGCTTAACCTGAATAGTTCATTTCTCTAAAAGTTTTATGACTACTGCTCATGATAAAACCTTTTCTTTGACTTTAAATGGATGCAGAGCTCAATGACTTTATAAGATGCTAAATATTAATAATTGTCAGGTAAATTTGCATAATATGGAATTTGTAAGAGATGATCAAGTATGGCTGTATCATACGAGTATTGTGATTGTTCATATCACACATGCACAACTTGGCAGGAGGTGGGGGCCAAAACCACCAGATTGACCAGGAAGGCCCCCAAATTGTAGGGGAACCCCCCATTTTGGGTGAAGTAAGTGAAAGTCCCGTCCCCCCCTTTTTTTGTTCGGTTTTCGAGCTGCAAGAAATGTTTTGGTGGCCTGTGGGCTGTATGCTGTGCAGGCTTCGTATAGATCCATCCTCATGCATAAATGACTTACTTAATAACGGAAAGCAGCCGCCATACTTAAAGGGCATGTGGACATTATAGACAATGTCCCCTGCTTGAGTCTCCATTTATAAGCCAAAATGAAGGAAGAGCAGGTCTCCATTATGTTTCATAAATGGGAATTCAAAGCAGTGGACCTGCTTTATCAGTGGGAAACCCTACTCATGTATCATATGGTCAGAGTTTCACTTGAATAACTGCTGTGTAATTTCGGATTTCCAGTTCAGCCAATATGACTTTCTCCAGCAATTCTGTAACGTCTGATGGCTAGGATTATAAAAAGCTGGAATGCATATATTTTATACTGAGTAATACAAAGCCAGTATATGGCCACACCCTGACGGTGATACCTAGCTTGCATGTTCAGTCTATATATTTACAGACATAGATATGTGTATCTTATTCTATTTGACTGTGTATTGTAGATTTGCTATGTGTATATCTTATTGTAAAGTCTGTGACTCTCTAATATTCATTCTAGCATTGACTTTTATTAATTCTTTTATAAGAGTGTGTGCACATGTTGCAGTTGAAAAACACAAGCACTTAAAAAATACACACAGATTTAATTACCACCAATTTCACGTGTCCCAAATTAACGTTAATTACAAAACCACTTGCATTAAAAAAATCTTGCATTTATCTTATAAAAAACAGCCACAGTTTTGCTGCATTTTGTAAACACATGCATTTTCTTCATCTGTTTTGATACAGTTAAGAAACGCATCAAAAATGCAGTGTGTAAACCCACCCTTAGTGATCACTTATAATTTGTACCCAAGTAGTAATGAATCATTTGTATGTTATCACATCACAAAAAGTTTTCTGATTGTCCTCTCTGATTGACAGGCCAATGTCTGATTTAAATCTGCTGTATGAAACTCTTCAGTTGTCTATGAATGTGCTAAAGAGGGACCCTTGTCAACTGGCGTCACAGCTTACAGGACGTCTGCACCAGATAGATGCCTCCGATAAACCTGTGGCTCCTGGTAGGACTCGTCAGCAAACAAAATATTACTCTAAATGTTTAATGCTCAGCAATGAAATATACACTCACCGGCCACTTTATTTGGTACACCTGTCCAACTGCTCGTTAACACTTAATTTCTAATCAGGCCCATCACATGGCGGCAACTCAGTGCATTTAGGCATGTAGACATGGTTTAAGACAATCTCCTGCAGTTCAAACCGAGCATCAGTATGGGGAAAAAGGGGATTTGAGTGCCTTGAACGTGGCATGGTTGTTGGTCGCCAGAAGGGCTGGCCTGAGTATTTCAGAAACTGTGATCTCCTGGGATTTTCACGCACAACCATCTCTAGGTTTTTCAGAGAATGGTCCGAAAAAGAAAAACATCCCGTGAGCGGCAGTCCTGTGGGCGGAAAAATGCCTTGTTGATCCCAGAGGTCAAAGGAGAATGGGCGGGACTGGTTCGAGCTGATAGAAAGGCAACAGTGACCCCAAATAGCCACCTGTTACAACCAAGGTAGGGAGAAGAGCATCTCTGAACGCACAGTATGGCGAACTTTGAGGCAGATGGGCTACAGCAGCAGAAGACCACACCGGGTGCCACTCCTTTCCCGCTAAGGGAACCCGGAAAAGAGGCTACAATTTGCAGCCCAATCACCGAAATTGGACAGTAGAAAGATTGGAAAAACGTTGCTGGTCTGATGAGTCTCGATTTTCTGCTACAACATTCGGATGGTAGGGTCAGAATTTGGTGTCAACAACATGAAAGCATGGATCCATCTGCCTTGTATCAACGGTTCAGGCTGGTGGTGGTGGTTTTCATGGGTGGGAATATTTTCTTGGCACTCTTTGTGCCTCTAGGTACCAATTGAGCATCGTTGACACCTTGTGGAATCTATGCCACGAAGAATTGAGGCAGTTCTGAAGGCAAAAGGGGGTCCAACCCGTTACTAGCATGGTGTACCTAATAAAGTGGCCGGTGAGTGTATAGCTGTTGGCATAAACTATAGATATTGTAGATGGTAAAATTATTAAGTGATTTACTAAGCTAAAACTTAATATGCATTACACACATGGACAAAATTGTTGGTACCCTTCTGTTAAATATAGAAACTCCCAAGATGGTCTCTGAAATAACTTGAAACTGTGAAAATTAATAGTAAATTTACATTTACTGAAAACCAAAAAATGAAAATCAGACATTGCATTTGAATTGAGGTTGAACCGTAAAAAACCCAATGAAACTGATCTGGACAACAATGAAGCTACCCCTAGAAAATATTTAAAATTATTTGACCATCAGGATATGTTAAACTAAGATGTGTTCTGTAATTAGCATCACAAGTGTCTTCAAACTTGTGGTCAGTCAGTCTGTCTATTTAAAAGCCAAAATTTGTTATTGGGCTTTTTGGTATCATGGTGTGTACCACACTGATCATGGACCAGTGAAAGCTAAGGAGAGAGTTGTCTCAGGAGATTAGAAAGAAAATTATAGACAAACATGTTAATGGTAAAAGCTTGATGTTCCTGTTAGTACAGTTGCACATATTATTCAGGAAGGTTGGCTATAGTCACATAGACTGTAAACTTCTGGATGGGGGAGCAAAATGAAAATGTATGACAAATTGAGGATATGGATAATACAAATGGTAACCAAAGAACCCAGAACAACTTCCAAAAAGATTAGAACTTTAAGGTCAAGGTACATGAGTATCAGATGGCACCACCCATTGCTGTATTTGCCAAAGTGGACTTACAAGAAGACGACCAAGGACAAAACCCATGTTCTAAACAAATCACGAAAAAACAAGACTAGAATTTGCTAAAATGCATATTGACAAGCCACAAAGCTTCTGGAAGAATGTCCTTTGGATCGATCAGGCAAAATTGAAGTTTTTTGGCATGTCACATCAGCGCTATGTTCATAAACACACAAATGAAACATATAGAGAAAAGATCATTGTACCAACTGTGAAATATAGAGGAGGTTCGGTTATGTTTTGAGGGTGCTGTGCATCTGGCACAGGGTGTCTTGAATCTGTGCACAACTGTCAAGGCAATCTGGAACAAAAGCTGCTACCCGATGTCAGAAAGCTTGGTCTCAATCACAAGTCATGGATCCCCAAACAGGATAATAACCCAAAACAGTCCAGCTAAAACCATCTTAGAATAACCAAGAGCAAAAAATTGGACTATTCTACAGTGACTTCGATGAGCGGTTATCTAAATCTGTGGAAGGAACTGAAATGTGCAGTCTGGAGAAGGCACCTTCAAACGTGAAACAGCTGGAGCATTTTTCTCATTAGAATTGGGCCAAATATCTGTGTACAGGGGCAGTAGTCTCATTGAGAGTTAAAGAATTAATTTGTTTACAGTGAATTCTTTAAAAGGTTGTTCAAAAAATATTAATTTATCAGCACCATCATTTTTTGTCCGGGCCAGTTTCTTTCGGTTTTTTTTTAGCTTTTTTTTTAAACAGCTTTTTAGTCACAATTCAAACACAATGTCTGATTTTCATTAGTAGATTTTCAGTAAATTCATTATTATTACTTTTGTCATTTTCAAGTTATTTCGGAGACCATCTTGGATCTTTCTTTCTTTAATCTCATCCACGTGTGTATGTATTATTCTGCTGGCCCTTCACCACCATGCAAACTGCTTTCAAAGTCAAGACACAAGAAAGATAACGGTGTTCCTATCAATTATGGAATCTCATGGAAGAAACCAACATCTCAAGAAATTAATTTTTAATGTCTCCAGCTCGCTCACGAAATGTATGTAACAATGCAGTAACAGATTAGTATCTTATTATTTGTTATACCAGATCTCTATGCACATCTAAGAACATTTTCTCTATGAATACTTTATAGGTGATCCAAGGAAATATCCATTACTGCCATCTTTGATGTCTCAGTGTCAGCAGTCCTCTATTGCCACTTTCATACCTTCATTCACATGTCTTCTGCCACCTGGAGGGATTCTATATGACACCTTAGCAGGTACATCGTCTGTTTGTTCCACGAGATCTGAATGAGTTTCATGGAACCTTTATTTGAAACACATACCTTATCTGTAACTAATTAGTGGACTGTTTCTTCAGCGTTAGTCTTTCAGAGCCTTGATCATTTCATGATAATGCTAAATAAAGCTAAATGGAAAATGCACTTATTGAATTTGATGTGGTTCCAATTTCTATATCTGTGATAGAAGGTGCAATTCACCTGCCCTTACATTTACTTGTTATGTTCTGGAAACTCTTTGCCCTAGAGGGAGTGAAGGATCTTACAGCATACTGTTTATTTATTGAGCTCAATATTGGTTGCCTCTGCTGGTGGCCACAGGCTACCATAATGTTATCTTTTAATGCTGTTTTTTGGCAAATTTCAGTCTGCATCGGTCAAGAATTATTTAAATATATAATACGAAATTATCAAAATGTTGGTCCTTAAAAGAATGTGATGTAAATTCCAATTATAGTTACATGCAAACCTTATGAATAGTGTTGTTTTATATTTTTATACATTTGCTAGTAATTATTGTATCTCAAACAAGCACCATTATCCCCAGTCTATATGGCAGGGATGCTATGTTAGTGGTCCCTTTCAATTCATGATATGGACCCTCATAGTACTATCAGTACCATGGCTGCTATTGGGCTCAGGTTGAGAGAGCTCACCCAGGTACAAAAACATTGTTTCTTTTTGTAGAGAACACGTATTTGGTGACTTTCTGCTTTCCAGCACTACTATGTTGGTTCCCTGATAAATGGCAGTATCATTTATATATTTAATTATTACTACTTATGCTGCTGTTTTAGTTTATTTTCATAAGGTGGTGGGGCCCCATCTTATTTTGCTATGGGGCCCTTTGAATCATAATTACTCCCCTGATCAGTACGTTACTGATCACAAACTCATGTACCTGCTATAAATACCATAGGCCCCAAAGGAACAGATAAATACATCTCTAGCCATGTGTTCCTTTGCTTTCTTAAAACAATATAGAAGCAGTGACTTCTCTATATTCTGCCTGCATTTTGCTTGCATTGTAAGGTTAAAGGGATTGTCTGGTTCCTCTGAAATACCAAAAAATGAATAGGAAGCTCCTGCAGCCCAATTTTAAAAAAAGCTTACACTCACCTTCCCCGGCTTCACCGTTCCGGCGCTAGGTCTCCCTGGTCTTCTGTTTTCTTTCTTCTACTTCCAGGCAGGGACGTCACTACTGTAGCCACTGATTGGTTGTCGCTGGTCATGTTCCTCTGCTTACATTGCTGTTCGGAGCTGTTAATTTCAGAATGGTGATGTAAAGGATGTGGCAGCTGCAGCAAATCAGCAGTGACATCCCCATCCGAAAGTGGGGCCATCGCATGATAAAACCCCATAGAGGCAGTCAGCTCAGCATCCCAACGGTCACTGACCAAAGCCAGTGGAGGAGAGGGACAAAACACTAAGCATGTGCTGCTACCTGGCCACATTCTCTGAGGTGTGTATTTTTTTTTGGGAGGGGGGGGGGATCTGGAATTTTGTGTTTGTTTTTATTTCTTTTTTGTTTAACTATTTGTAATTTATTGTACTACACCATGAAATCATTTTCATAATACATAGTGATACATTACTGTATTGCTAAATATTATACAGTACTGGTAACAGGCAGCCTATTTGACCCTAACTGCCATGGCAAACATGTGCACCCTGCTATCACATTGCAAGGGTGTCCATGGGTGACAGAAGAAGTCCCCTCCCTCTGTAAGCCAAGCAGACCTTATAGACTGCAACATCTAGGAGATTAAATGGACAGGATCAGAGCTAGTTCCGTTTTTAGGCTGCTGGTGCAGTTTCCATTTTGGATGTTGCAGACACAGCTTCAAAGCCCGCACCATCCAAGCATTATGCCTGCACAGTGCCTGGGAGACTTCACAACTCGTCTGGGGGTTGGCGAGAGTTGGTAAGCCTACAGTGCCTTCGAAAAATAATGCCAATTGGGCGGATCACTCCATCCATCACCCACCTTGCTACGCCAATGAGTCTAAGTAAAGTGTTCACAATAATGATAACCAGTATTCTCCACAGGACAACACCTTTTAGCACAACTAAGAAGCCCTGTTGTACATTTATAACATTGTTGTTATATAGGCCACACGGACAGTATTACTGCACTTGCAGAAGCACAGACTGATCTACAAGCACTGACGGCCTCCAGAGATGGTACGCTGAAGGTTTGGGACCTAGTAGCTGGGAAGCCTGTAAATACTCTTCATGGCATTGGAAAAAACATTGACTCCATCACTGTGTGCATGCAGAACAGAATAGTCGCTGTCACTCAGGACCACAGTTTCCAGATTTGGGACCTCTCATGTAGTAAAAAGATTTATGCTGCCAGTGACTGTTTGGATGCTCCCATCTTAACATCTGCTAGAGATGGGCAGCTTCTCCTTGCATTTTTTGATGGAAGCCATTTAGTGAAGGTCAGTTCACTTTTTTTTTTCATATTAATTTGATGAGTAATACAAGTGGAAACGTAACATCTATAGATACAAGCATCGTTTCAGTAGTACTTACTTATCTGTAAACCTAACTATGTACAGTGGTCCGTCATGATACAATGGCCTCAGGATAGAATATTTGCAATATACAATGGTCATTTCTGAGACATTGTATGTTGAGTCTGGTTTCAAGATACAATGTCCCAGACATTGATCCAGCCAATTATCATGAACATTTTACTTGTAAAACCTTTACATTGGTGAAGTCAATGCAGTGATTGGTGGTCTAGTAGTGCCTATTTACAGTACAGTTTGGTACTACGTGTCCTGTACTGCTCTTTACATGTATTAGTGCGGTGCATGCAGTAACCGGTGGTCTAGTAGCTCCTCCCTACAGTACAGTGCGGTATTACATGTCCTATACTGCTCTTACATGTATTAGTGAGGTGCATGCAGTGATTGGCAGTTTAGTAGCCTCTCTACTGTACAGTGCAGTACTACATGTCCTGTACTGTTCTTTACTTGTATTAGTGCGGTGTATGCAGTAACTGGAGGTTTAGTAGCTCCTCTCTACAGTACAGTGCGGTACTACATGACATGTAGTGGTCTTACATTTATTAGTGAATTGTGAGCAGTGATTGGTGATCAAGTACCACCTTTCCACAGTATAGTGCGGTACTACATGTCCTGTACTGCTCTTACATGTATAAGTGAGGTGCATGCAGTGATTGGGGGTCTATAGCGCCTCTCTACAGTACAGTGCGGTCCTACATATCCTGTACTGCTCTTACATGTATAAGTGAGGTACATGCAGTGATTGGCGGTCTATTAGTCTCTCTACAGTACAGTGCGGTACTACATGTCCTGTACTGCTCTTACAGGTATTAGTAACATGCATGAGGTGATTGGTAGTTTAGTAGTCTCTCTACAGTACAGTGCGGTACTACATGTTTTGTACTGCTCTTACATGTATTAGTGAAGCACGTGCAGTGACTGGCGGTCTAGTAGTGACTCTCTACAGTACAGTGTGGTTCTACATGTCCTGTACTGCTCTTTACATGTGCTAGAATGAGCAGCTCCTTTGGGCACCTGGTGATTGTGATCAATTTCCTCTTTTCTAGTACATTGTACATAAACTACATGACCGAAGGAAGCTCCTTTCCTCATCATAGAATGTTATATGTAAGAACGTGCTTTATCTGTATTAGTTCTCTGATTAATTTTCTTTTATCTTCAATTTTCCTTACGTTAGGGGACATTTTGGGGACTCAGATCTAATTACCAATTTTCTATAGAGTTAAGGTCTAACATACAATGGTTATCATTGAACCAATAAATATTGTAATTTGAAGGACCACTGTATATAAATACAGTTTTTATGAAAATGGTGTATCAACTTAATTTAATGGTGAATTTTATGGTGAGTTTAATATGTGTGTAAATGTTATTTTTTCCTTTGTTTTTTAATTCTAGCGTTTTCATCATGATTCAATGTATTCCAGGTGTTTGACTTGGCTGACTCCTGTAAGCTTGTCTGTCAGGTAGCCATTCCTGCAGATGAAACGCCAGTTCATAAAAACCACTCTATTCTGGTCTCTAGGAATTCATTTAAAGAGAACATTGTATTTGCCTACAGGTAAGCATGAGATCATAACAAGTATGAATCTAGCTAACTATTTACTCCAGTGTACGAATCCCATAATGAAACCCTATTACAGACGTTACTATGACAAGTTGCTGACAACTTGACAAACTTCATTGTCAACATATTGTAGGTGAATGGCGAGCATCAGCATAATGTAGGTTAGTCACAAGCCAAGAGTAATATGAGACTCCCCCTGGTGTTTGTCACCCCTGATGGGTTGGGTTGTAATGATTATGGTTATGTGTTTGATTTAAACATGAAGGTAAATATAAAGTTAGTTATTCTTGTTCTATGCAATAAAACAATTAATATTTTTAGATATTGTCCACATTTTAGTCCATAAATAATAATAAGGGCTTGTTCACACGGCGTTTTAACACCATGTTCACATCCGCTTTTTAGATCTGTCTCTGGGACCGACAGGACGGACCCAGAGACAGATCTAACAATAAGTAGTGACTTTATCACTGTGGTCTATGAGAAACAATTCTCAAATACACAAATAACCTATATTTTGCAATCGGTTCCCTGCTC
>JAODAL010043004.1:0-34270 GCA_025379985.1 Phyllomedusa bahiana | reverse complement strand
TTTTTTGAAAAATTAATAAACGGTTTTTTTTGCACCTTTAAATTTTAACCTTGGTGAATATAAAAATTGTTTGTTTTAAGATTTACGTAGATGTGCGTCAATAAACAGTGCGGGGTGCGCAAAAGTAAAAAAACACGTAACTTTTAAAGTTTTGATATAATAAACGGTTTTTTTTGCCCCTTTAAATTTTTCACCTGTGGGGGAATAAAAATTTGCTGTTTTAAGATTTCGTAGATCCCTTGCTTTCAATGAAAAAGTGATGGGTGGAAATACCCCAAAAAAACCGTAACGTTATGTTTTTGTATTAAATAAAGGTATTTTTTGCCCCTTTAAATTTCCCCTTGGTGAATTTAAAAATTGCTTTTTTAAAGGTTTTTACGTAGATGCGCGTCAAGGGAACATTATGGGTCGAAAAAAGTCAAAAAACACGAAAATTTTAAATTTTTTGATATAAAAAAACGGTTTTTTTTGCCCTTTCAATTCCCCCTGTGGGATATAGAATTGTTTTTTAAGTTTTTACGTAGATGGCTGCGTAAAATGAACAGTGATGGGGGGGGCGCAAAATTCAAAAAACAGTAACTGTTTATTTTTGATATAAAAAACGGTATTTTTTGCCCCTTTAAAATTCCCTGGGGTTTAATATAAAATTGCTGTTTTAAGATTTACGTAAAATGCGCGCCCAATGAACGTGTGGGTACGCAAAAGTCAAAAAACACGTAACTGGATGTTTTCGTACGATACACGGAAATTTTTGGGCAACAAAAAACCTGGGGCTAAATAAAGATTGCTGGTTTGTAATTTAAGTGCAAGGTGGATATACCCAACATAAACAGTTTTAATGGGAAAAATTTTAAAAACCCCTATCTGAAATGTAAAACTGTAATAAAAGGGAGTTTTCCCGCTAAAAAAGAAAACCTGCAGTTAAAAAATGATTTTTTTACCCAAATATAAGTTGGGGCCCAATACCCAGGAATTTTTTCAATAGAAAATGTTAATAATAAAGATTTTCCCAAACTACAATGTCTACCCCTAAGTTTTGGTGAACTTTATCCAGTTTTTCTTTTAGTTTAGAGCTTGTCGGTTTTCCACCCGCGGGGCCCCCCCCGCTCCACCGCCGTAAATTTACAGGGGTGAAGATCCCGCTTTAAAATTCTCAGAAATTTACAAAAAATTTAAAAAATCTCTAATCTAACAAAATTGGAATTTTTCACACAAATTATAGGGGTTTCTTGTGGAAAATAGACTAATTTCGCTGGGGCTTTTTTGGGCCCCAGGCAGAGGGGCGGGTTCCTACCCCTGGGAAAACGCTGAGAACACTGAGGCTGAAAGGAAAACACTGTTCTATGTAAAACGGGGGGTCAGGGTGTTTTTTTCCAGCCAATCGAAACCCCTTTACAATCCCAGTCATAACGTTTCGCACACAATTCACCCGGCTTAAATTCTTTTAATCTCATTTGCGGGCCCCCCAAAATTAAAGGGGGAAGCGCCGAAAAAGGCGCGATCTTAATAGATGATGCACAGTTTTTAAAACCTTTAAAATTATCGCATATCTGGAAATTTCGATCACCAAAAAAACCTTGCGTTTCAACTTTGTCGAAAAAAAATCGCTCAACACTAATCTTAATGAAAGGTTTAATATTTACCCAAACCATAAAGACGTATATTTAAAACTGCATCACTGTTCTCCGAGATAAATCAGAGTTTCATATGTCAGTCTTAATGGATAATGTGCTGGAGCAAGATGTGCCACATGCTTTAAGAGGCATAGGCTTCTTGGCAAATTTGGCACATATTTGAGTGTCTGTGCACCCAACAATAAAATATTTGACAGTTATGAGCTGGTGTAGATTTCCACTATAATTTACACTCCTTTTTTTGGAATAAATTATAACATAGTGGGCTTTTGAGACCCGCATCTCTTCCCGCCCCCCTCATATTTTTAAAAGTGGAAACAGAAAAAAGCCCAAAAAAGTTATACATTTTTGCACAGAAAACCCCGGGTTTTTTTTGCTGATAAATCACCACTTGAATGTTTTTTAAAGTCAAAAACTCCCGTAATAACATGACTGGTATTCTCCCTTTGTTACCCTTTTCTGTTTCTATTTTAAATTTACCCAAATTGGTTTTTAAATTTTTAAAGAAGAAAAATATTGTTAATTTTATCCTGTACCTCACCAGCTTCTGACATGAATGTCACATGTTTAAAATTAATAAATACGGAGGGTTAAGATTATATATATGATTACCAACATAGCTCTTCTTACTTCTCTTTGTCTTATGGTTCAAACAGTTGAAAAATACAGACATCACAAAAGAGGGGTTTCTTGCAATTAAGAATATTTTTTGGTATTTCATTTCTGTTTAAAATGAAAAAGGGTTTGTATTTTTTGCATGTAATTCAGCCTGAAGAAGAGCCTTCCACTGCCTGAAACATTGCTTGATTTACTTGTGACTACTCAAATCTTAAAGAATACATGAAAAAAAATGCATTTGCAAAAGTAGTATAAAAATTAACTTATAGGGAATGTGTCACCAGAAAGTGACCTTTTGTTTAACTGTTAAAAAATAGTTTTAAGGATATTTGGTTGTGTTTTGTTTAATTTCTCATATCAATATTTTTAAAATATCCTGAAATCCTGCAGTTTTTACATTGGCACCAGGACTGAAAATTACCTGACACTTTCCTGTTATGTAGAGAAAACTTTTTAGCAGTCTCCTCTTTATTAGCGCTCTCTTACTACAACTTCATCACGGTTATGTCGACTCTGCTTTAATGCATTTGGAATAAAGGCTATCTTCATATTTTCTACCTACCTGGTCTTGAGCTGGACTTCCTCTTCGTTTGTTTGGATCTCCTCTTTATTAGTACAGGCAGGATTACACTGAAAGGTGATACCAATGGGTATAGATAACACAGGATCCATCAGTCACAATTGGAGATGGTCACATTTCACCCTTTCTCCTCCTCCCTGCACAGTGATATTTTCCCAGGTCACAGAGCATGCCAAAAAAACACTCCTTTAGAAGTCAATGAGTCTACTCCAGTTCACAGACTCCTATGCCCATTAAGCTGATGTAAAGCATCTTTCTAAAGGCTGTTAAAACACAGCATAGGCAAAATGGCTGCCCCTATAATCATATATAGAAAATAGAAATAAAAAATCGACAGCCAGAAAATAAAAACGTCTAAAAAGAAAAGATTATGTATCTGTATCTGGTTTTAATTAGTTAAAAAATTGGTGATAGACTCCCTTTAAACACCTTTTTATGTTTACAGAAGTAAAAAATATTAAATAGTTTATATTGTTTTACATTATCTAAAGTCCGCTGTATTCAACTACATGAAAAACACAGGTTTTAATTTAAAATTAATTACAAAATGCATGCAGTAATGCAATGTGTGAAACCAGCCTAATTCTTTTGAAGTTAATTTTCACCTGTTTTTAAAAACACCTTTTTTGTAACTCTGCTCAACATTAATGTTTTGTTTGTGATTTTGATTTTGTTATATTACGTGCACATTGACATATTTTACATAAATTTTTTATCATTTCTACGCTCAGCAATAAAAACAGAAGAAAGTGTTTTTAAAAACTGTACTGTTTATGTAATATAAACATCCTGTAACGGTCAGCAGTAGTGGATCCTCTGGACCACTACAAGCGATGGTAAGAGCCACGGCAGGGAGCGGAATCTAAGTAGGTCTGGTTTTCACCAGAGCCCGCCGCAAAGCGGGATGGACTTGCTGTGGCGGAGTACTACCAGGTCGCTACCCCTGACTTGACTTGCTTTTGATGGCGGCCGAGGTGCAGCGTGGTACAAAATCGTGAAGCAGGCTCGTAGTTGGGGTCAGGCAGGAATGTCAGGACAGGCGGCAATGGTTCGTGGTCGAGGGACGGAGGTAAATGGTATGGTACACAGTAAAGGCAAAGACACTATGGAACGCTTACTCTCAAGGCACAGGGCACTATCGATTCGGCAGGGACCAAAGGAAAGGGAAGGACTTAAATAGGATCAGCGCCCGGTGAAAACCAATCACCGGCGCACTGTCCCTTTAAACTTAGCTGCAGTAACGCCGCAGGGGTGCGTGTGTGCCCGCGACCCAATACTGGGGTCGTGGGGACACCCATTACACATGCAAAGCTGAAATAATATTGCCATTGTGATCTAAAGTTAATGCCCCCATACTGAGATCAAATAAAATGATCGCTAAAAGTAAGGTGACACACTTGTACAGTAATAAAATAATACAACCACACAGTGCTTAAATAAAAAATAAATGCAAGTAATACAATAATAATTATATTAATAATTGACATCTTAATGACCACCCACCATCTTTTGATAGCAGGTAGTGTAAGTACCAAGTCTGCGATGTTGTCTTTTAACCCCTTACCGCCGGAGCCAGTTTTGGCCTCTCTGACAGAGCCCTATTTTTGAAATCTGTCATGTGTCACTTTATGTGAGAATAATTTTTTGGACACTTTAACCTATCCATGTGATTCAGAGATTTTTTTCCCTTCGGGGACACATTGTGCTTTAAAGATAGTAAGAATTTTGGTCCAAAAAAATGTTTGTTTATTTGTGAAAAATATAAAAAAAATCTTTGAAAAATTTGAAAAATTTACCAATTTAAACTTCAAAAATTTCTGCTGTAAGACAGATAGTTATTCCACTCAAAATATTTTTATAACTGGCATCTCCCCTATGTCTGCTGTATTTTTGGCATCATTTTTTAAATGTCTTTTTTTTTTAAACGACTTTAAAGGGGCTTGGGAAATTTAGCAGTAATTTTCAAATTTTCAACAAAAAATTTGCAATATACATTTTTTAGAGAACCAGTCCAGTTTCTAACGTGATTTTGATTGGCCTGTATGTTAGATACCCCATAAATGCCCTCATCTAAGAAAACTACACCCCTTTAAAGTATTCAAAACCCGCATTTAGGAAGTTTATTAACCCATTAGGTTTTCACAGGAATTAAAGCAAAGTGGAAGTGAAATTTCAAAATTTCATTTTTTTTGCAGATTTTAAATTTTTTATACATTGTTCAAAAGAATACGGTAAATGTGATCAGGGAAATACAACTTAATATTGAATCCCCAGAATCTGCCGTTTTCAAGAGATATCCCATATGTGGGCCCTAGTGCATTATTTGGCTCAACCACAAGCCCAGAATAGGAGGAGCACCTACTGGCCCTTGGAGTCTCATTTTCATTACCATTTTATTTAGGGCCATTTCAGTTTGCGGACACCCTAAGGTTCCAAAACTTAAAAAACGCCCCTAAAAATACCCCATATTGGAAACTACACCCTTAAGGAATATATCCAGGGGTGTTTAGTGAGCTTTCGACCCCCACAGGTGTGTCACAAAAAAATTTTAGCGTTAGGCGGGAAAATGTAAAGCAATTTTTTTTTCCAATAATCTGAAATTTTTTTAGCTGAAAATTTTTAAATTTTTACAAGGAATACTGGTAAAAAAGCACCCAAAACCTTGTTAAACACAATTTCTTCCAAGTTCGGCAATACCTACATGTGGGTGTAATCTGCTGTTTGGGCGCATGGCGGGGGGTATAAGGGAGGGAGCGCTACTTGCTTTTGGAATGCAGATTTTGGTGGGGCCATGTCACATATACAAGCCCCCAAAGTACCAGAACGGGTGAAACCTTCCATAAGTCAACCTATTTTGGATTCAGCACGCCTCAAAGAATCATCTTGGGGGTGTAATTGTACTTTTTTGGGTGCACAGGTGTTAAAAAGTTGTTTTTTTTTTTTGCATTGGGCTATGAAAATGAGGGGAAAAAACGCAATTCCGCCATTGTTTTTTGGGTTTCAATTTTACAGCGTTCACCGTACAGTGTAAAGACAGGATATCTTTACTATGGGGGTCGGTACAATTGCAATGGTATAGATTTTATATATTTTTTTATGTTTTTATTACTTTTTACACAATAGAAATAGGTCTATAAAAAAAATTGGTTTTTAATGTTGTTCTGTTCTGATAGCCATAACGTTTTCAGTTTTCTGTATACGGAGATGATTCGGGCTTGTTTTTTGTTGGGATAGTTAATGTTTTTATTAGTACCATTATGGGGGGCATATGCCGCTTTGATCAATTTTTATTAGGTTTTTGTGAGGCATTTTGAACAAAATACAGCATTCCTGGTAGTGTTTTTTATTTTTATTTTTTAACAGCGGTCACCGTGCAGTATAACTGACATACTAGTATTACTCATCAGGTCGATACGATTACAGCGATATCCATTTTTTATTTTTTTTTATGTTTTACTGCTTTTTACACAATAAAAAACACTTTTTTTCAAAAAGGAAAACACTTTTTGCATCGCCAAAAGTCTGAGAGCCATTAACTTTTTTATTTTTTCTGTGTACGGAGCTGTGTAGGGGCTTGTTTTTTGCGGGAAAGTTGGATGTTTTTTTGGGTATAATTTTGGGGGGACAAGAATTTTGATCCCGTTTTTAAATCCGTTTTTTTGAAGGCAGGGTGAAGAAAATACTGCAATCCTAGTAGTGTTTTTTATTTTTTATTTTTAACAGGGGCTCACTGGCGTATCCATGACCAGTTAGCTTTACTCTCTGGGTCGAAACGATTATGGCGATACCCTATTTATATAGTTTTTTTAATTTTGAAGCACTTTAAAAAAAAAAAAAAGTTTTTTATTGTGTTAAAATAATATTTTTGCATCGCTGTCTTCTGAGAGCCATAACTTTCTTATTTTTCCATATACAGAGACGTTTATGGAATTTTTTTTTGCGGGATGAACTGAAGTTTTAATTGGTAAAACATTGGAGTCTATATGAATTTTTGATCGCTTTTTATTCAATTTTTTTGTGCTGCAAGATGTACAAAAATGCAATTCTGTGACTGTTTTTTGTTTTTGTTTTTTATGGCGTTCACCGTACGGGTTAATTAACATGACAGATTATAGGGTGGGTCGTTACGCACGCGCCGATACCAAATATGGGGTACTTTATTTTATTTTTGATCTTTTTTGGGGCGATTTGGCGTTTGTAAAGGGGAAAAGGGCGGTTGTACGTATTTTTAGGTTATTTTTTGTGTTTGTGTTTTACTTTTTTTTTCAGTTTTGACAGTTATTTTTACTTTTTTCACTTTTTTCGACTTTATCTTTTTAACAAACAATCATCAGATTTCTGGTTAGAATGCAGACCAGTGCACAGTATCAGTACTGTGTACTGGTTGCCATGACAACGCCTGTCACCATGCCCCCAATGCATTGCGGCATGGTGACATCCACAATGACCCCGGGAAGTGCCGTTCACTTCCGAGGGGGATCAGAGAGGAGATCGGTTGCCGCACTACAGTGCGGCAGCCGCCGGGAGCAGGCAGGAGGAGCTCACTCCTCCTGCCTGCGGCTTTATTATCGCAGCCATGACAGGCTGCGGTAATGAAGCGGTAATCACCCGCGGCCGGAGCCCACTCCGGCCGGGGGTGATACGGCATGCGGCCAGCGGTAATTTACCGCTGGTCCCATGTTGCGATCGTGCGTGGCTCGCCCGCAAGCCCGCGCGATCGCCAGGGCGTATGTATACGTCCATTTGCGGTCAGTCACTACCCGCTAGGGTGTATCCATACGCCCTATGTTTGGGAAGGGGTTAATATTGGGGGGAGGGATTGCTTCCAGCTCAGAAAATGTGATTAGGGTGCTTTCACACGCAGGTGCGTTTTTGATGCATTTTTGGATGCGTTTTTTTATACAGAAAGGCACAGCAATTCTGTTGTACATATCTGCACAAAAAACGCATACAAAAAAAGCATAAAAATCAAACACAAAAAAACGCACTGTGTGAAAGCACCCTTCGAACAGTCTTTGACCACGGCAGAGATTGGAGGCAGCCTCTGATATTGGGGTTGCAGCAGTTTGATTGTAGCATATGTTTAGATCAACACACATGCAATGGTGCCAGAGGAAGACCGGACCTCTATCCCCTGATGAAGCCAGTTAGCTGGTGAAACATGTTGGGGAGGTCAGGCATGACATTTTAATTTGTGATTTCCTACCTCTCTCTACTGTGTTACCCACTGCAGAGGGTCTCACAAGGAAACCTTATATGTTTTATGTCCATCAGATTAGGGATAACTGCCCAAGTAAGATGTTTTGGATCCCTTATTGGAGTTAGTAAATCACTGTATATATAGGGTTCCCCTGTTAATAGGTGGTGTTCCACCAGACTTGATAATATTCCTTCACAATTTGAAAGGGATAAATGAGAGGGTTAGAAAAACAGGTTTTTAAATAGTGTGTATCGAGGTTAAGTGTTATACATAATAAAAGTTAAGTTTTAGTGATTCATAGATTGAGAACTGATAGAGTTTAAGTTTGCCTATGGCAAAATAGTAAATATAGTCATTAAAAGTCACTCTTTGTTCTCTTTTTGGAGATTATTAGAGGAAGTTGGCCACCCATTTCCCGGCTTGGCTGGCACTATTGAGGAAAGATATACAATGAAAAAGGCAGAAGCTGTTTCCCCCTCCCACTTTATATTTACATTGAGTTTGGCTTCTCCATAACTCACAGCTACATTCAATTATAGTAAAGAGCAGACTGTGCCAGAATCACAGGCAGCCAGGATCCCAGTGCAGATCAGAATGTTCACCACTCCCCTGGCCCATGCACCAGCATACCAGCCAGTTGGCATGACAGAGCCAGGGCCGCCAACAGAAATTTCAGGGCCCCATACAGCTGAAGCATCTGGGACCCCCCTCCTCCCATCAAACCCCGCCCCCAGCAACCCGACCTCCCCGCCCAAGCATTCCCACTGCCCTGCCCCCCAGAAAAAAATGCAATTGCGCCATGTAGTGTAGTGTAATTGGTACCATTTTGTGTTAGATGCAACTTTTTAATCACTTTTTATCCCATTTTTTGGGGACATAACATTACCAAAATAACAATTTGGCATTTGGAATGCATCTGGATAAATATTTTATTTTAATAGATAGGACTTTTATGGACGTGGCACTGCCAGAAGTGGGTAACTTTATTTTTTTAATTTATAAAATGGTGATACTTTTATAAATTTTCTTTAATATAAATATACTTTTTATTTTACACTTATACTTGTAATCCCCTTAGGGCACTTGACAAATAGGGGGTTCGATCACTTGTATAACATTCTTAAAATTCAGTACATTTTGCAGATGGGTGTAACAACATGGTGCTTCTATTACTTCCTGCCTGATGCAGGAAGAAACAGAAGCACTAACATGGCAGCTTTGGAAGCCTTCATTAGGCTTCATGCTGCCATGGCAAATGCTCGTCACCCTGGAATCTCGTTGTGGGGGAAGTGAACAATAATAAACGGTGCACAACATCTAAAGGGTTAAACAGCAAGTATTGGAGTCTGCTGTGAGCCCGCGCCATACTTCCTTACCCACAGTATGATGTATTCATACGTCAAACTGTTAATAAAAAACTTAAAGGCCTCTACACAGGATAGACTTTAATGGCATTTCATAAAGATATACCACCAAAGTCTGATAGGTGCAGGTGCCACCTCTGGAACCTGCATCTACCAGGTAACTGGCCCCAGAGATGTTGGCTCAGAAATGGAGAGCTGATCACACCTGTGCATAACTCTCCATTCTGTTCTATGGGAGTTACAAGTACAGTAGAACACACTACTCACCCATACTCACCCATTTCTGAGCAGACATTTCTGGTGCCAGTTCCTGCATCTACCAGGCTTTGATGATATATCCTATTGATATGCCATTAAAGTCTATACTGTTTTAGGAATTATGGGTATGTAGTTACCTTAAGATAATATTTAAATTTTACTATAAACATTTACTCACTATATACACATTCATAATGGCTATGTACTGTACATGCATATATACAACTTCACTGCTTATAGTGACATATAAATACACTAAGGCCATGTTCACACGGCAATATCCTGGACATATTTCAGTCCGTAATTACGTGCCGGAGTGCGCAAATTACGGGCTGAATACGTCCTAGTAACTACGCTAATCCACAGTTCTCATAGAGAACTATGGATTACATCTGTTCTCCCTGCTCGGCGAATACGCCGAGGGGGGAGATAATTGACATGTGAATTAATAGCGGCGTATACGCGCCGCTGGTAATGATAGTCTATGGGCCAGCGAGGTGCTGGCCCCCCACTCCCTCCCCCACGCTACACGCTGTAATTGCTGGCCGTTATTACGTTCCGCAGTTAAGCCGTGTGAACATGGCCTAAGGGTATGTTCACATGGCGTGTTGGGTCCATGTGAGCAGACGTTCGTAGATGCAAATTTGGGGCCATCTAGACGGACCCAAACATGCATCTAGCAACTAGCAGTGTGATTTTACACTGCTCACAATGTAAAATACGTCTCAGCGTTCACATGAATGATCGCCGATGCGTGTTTACATTGCGTTGTTCGGATCCGTATATATGCACACTCACTTGTATAGGTAAATAGATAAGTATATTACTACATAAATGCAGAATTTGGAATATATACACAGTGCAGTATTACATAATGTTGCACACTTTTAGTGCTAAACTGATGCCATGGACTATTACTTTTTATAACAGAGTTGGGGAGCAGAATAGACATCTGGCAAGAAAGACACTGGCATTTTTCTTCTTTTCACTTTTTCTTTAAATCCACTGCGGGCACTTGAATATGTAAGCAATACTGGACAGCAGGGATTTTCACAGCTAGTCAGCATCACATCTACACTGCTGACAGGCTGTGAAGGGTTAAGTACTGCCATGCAGGGGATGGGAGGGGGAGAGGGCGCACAGTCCTGTTGCTTCCTTGCTCCCTGATATTTACAATCAGGAGTCAGTAGAGGTCTGCTCAAAACTGACCAGTATCACAGAGCACAGAGAAGGCGGGATGATACAGGGCAGCAGCCACTTGTGGTGATTAATACTGCTGCCCGACCCTGTACTCTGAAAGAAAGGAGAGCTCCCACGGCTGCGGACACTAGCTGCCCGGACTTTATAACAACCAGGCTGCAGCTACTTAACTTTTTTTTTTTTCACTGAAAAGGTGGCCGGCCAGGCAGCGTCCTCCCCCCTCCCTCCCTCATACAGCTGGGGGTGTTGGCGGGTCACTGTGGAGAGAGGGCCCACGCTCCTAGTTACAGTCAGTGACAGTTAATTATTCACTTACTTCTTCTGCACTGCGGGAGCAGTCGGGCCCTCCTCTCTTCCTGCCCGCACAGCGTCTGGCCAAAGGCAAGATGCAGGACAATTTAAGTCAGTGAAGCCCCGCCCACTGTACGGGACCTCACTGATTTAATTAATCGTTCCAGCCAGGGGCAGAGAGAGAGAGAGAGAGAGAGAGATGAGAGAGAGAGAGGAGAGAGAGAGAGAGAGAGAGAGGAGGGCCCGACAGCTCGATCACAGTGCGCAGGAAGAGTAAGTACATAATGCCCGTGAACGGCATTCAGCGCAGCTGTGATCGGAGCCGCAGCGTGGGCCCTCCCTCAGCTGCGCCGGGCCCCAATTCAATACAGGACCCGCAGGCACAGCTCGCATGGTAAAGAAAACTACCATTACTGTGTGAAGCAAGGGGGCGGTACCAGCCGCCGCTGGCGGCTCCCTCTTGCTTCACAGAATGGCCGGGCCCGGTACACCAGTAGTGGCTGTACCCCCCTAATGGTGGCCCTGGACAGAGCCCACTCCTGGAATTGAAGTCTCCTCATAGCCTGCTCTACATCTTGAGGTAAAGGCCCCCTCCTCAACTGTTCTGAATCCTTTCTCTCCTGCCTTATAAAGCTAGTCAGGAATGTATCTCCAGTATAGTAGTTGTTTTCTAAGGCTCCTTCTGCTGCAAATGGCCACATCCATAACAGTATCCCTATGAGTTCTCCAATACAGAGGTTGGCACAATCTATTTCAGTACACCCCATATCTTTGTATTTATGTGTCTGCAAGCGCCAAATCACACCCCTAGTTGGCCCCCTGCACTACAACTGAGGTGTGGTGATGGTCGCTTGCAGTACAGGGCTTGCAGACACAAATGGGTGCAATTTTAGTATAGGGAAAAAGTCCAAGAGATTAGGGGACATCTCAGATTTGGTTCACCACGGCAATAAAAGTCTCCTCTGCTATATTGGAAAACCTTTTTACTGCTATGTTGTTAAAATCTTTGGAGAGCATCTTATCTTACTAATGTTACATGTCTTTAATTTTGCAATATCTCGCAAAAGTTTTTTTTGTGAATATTGTATTATATCTTTTTATTGGATAACACTAAAGATATGACATTTTGATACTCATATGTAATGTCGTCCAGATGTTACAGCTTGTTATTACAGTGTAAATTGGTGTGCCCCTTCAAAATAATTCAACACACAGCCATCAATGTCTAAAACGCTGGCAACAAAAAAAGAGTACACTTATAAGTGAAAATGGACAAATTGTGCCTAAAGTGTTAATATTTTGTGTGGACACCATTATTTTTCAGCACTGCCTTAAAGGGGTTTTCTCGCTACAATGATTAGTTTTCAACATAAAGGGACTGTTAAATGAAGACATTTTCTAAATACATTGGTCAATAGATTTTACTTTAGTTATGAGATAAGACATTTTATCAGCTCTCTGAGTGCACACAGGTTTCTATAGTAACCTGCATGCCATAAGGACTTCTGTTATCTGATTAGCTGAACTAGCAAAGAGTAAGGAGTGATGTCACCCCCATAGACCCACTTACAGGACTGAACTCTGAGTGAATTAATTAGATTTAGCAACATTAGCTGCAGTAAATAAAAGGTACAAGTGCTGTGTGGACGAAAAGCTATTGCCTTTATCCTGTATCGTTTGTTAGAGGATGCAATCTCCTGCTCTTTCATGTGTATGGTTCTGTACAGATGGTGTTTGTTTATGTTTCTTGACAATACACTAAACAGATTGCGGTTTTTATTTTTTTCAAACGCATCCATCAAAGAAGTATGTACATACAGAAATGGTATGTACTGTATGGACTACTAAAATGTCCTCCCTGTAGTTTGTATTGTTTGCAATTGCGTTAACGGATCAAGAATTGAACATTGTCAATTCTTTGAAACACATGTTATAACGCAATCAAAACATATGTAAAACCTGTATCGTCTGAATGAAATCAATGTAAGCACACTTGAACACTGAGTAATACTGTACGTATTGGGGACTGTTTTGCGGTACATAAAATGGACCCAAATATGTATTTAACAAATGCTGTGTGAACATAACGGTTTGATGTTGAATATGCTAATCACTGCTGTACAACCACCCACAGCCTGAGGAGACAGAGTGAGTGCAAAATTGCATGTTAGCCAATGAAATAGCGTGCTGAGAAACTCCTTTAACTCTCTTGGGTATGGCGTTTACTACAGCTTCACAGATTGCCACTAGAATCCTCTTTCACTCCTCCATGACTACATCACAGAGCTGGTTGATGTTAGACACCTTGTGCTCCTCCACCTTCCATTTAGGGATAAACCCACAGATGTTCAATAGGGTTTAGGTCTGGAGAAATGATTTGCGGTCCAGCACCTTAACCCTCATTTTCTTTATTAAGGCAGTGCTCATCTTGGAGGTGTGTTTGGGGTCGTTATCATGCGGTATACTGCCCCGCGGCCCAGTTTTCGAAAGGAAGGGGATCATGGTCTTCTTCAGGATGTCACCATATACATTGGCATTCATGGTTCTTTCAATAAACTGAAGCTCCGAACAGCCAGCAGCACTCACTTAGCCCCAAACCATGACACTCCCACCACCCTGCTTGACTGTAGACAAGACATTTTTTTCTTTGTACACCTCACTTGGTTTCCACCACACGATTGACACCATCTAAACCAAATAAGTTTATCTGGGTGGCATCAGAAAAAGGAGTATATTAATAATATAGTAATATTAAATCCTGTCTGTTGTGTAATCCATATGGAACTCTAGCATTTAACATGAAAATTCAATAAGATTCCCTGTTGAGGAGTTTTCTCTTATAATAACCCCCACATATAGGGACATTATCTCTTTCAATAACCATGTCAGGAATCTCCTGCCTTACCTTGGAACTTGTTTACTGTGTTTGCCCTTAAGTTTGCCCTCAGTCACCTCGATGGTGGATCGTGTCTCAGCTGGGCTGCCCATCTTGTTTTCTGTTTCCTGGTTGCCTCAACATATATAAACTCCTCAAGTGATTCCTCATTGTGAGTTATTGTGGTTAAGATCCTGCTGTGCAGTCTCGAGCCTGGATCTTGCTTTCTTGTTAGGTTCCTAACTTTGCTCGGTTTACCCTGCAAACTTGATACTACCATATCGCTCTAAATGTGACTTCTCATGACCTTGCTGGATCCAGTCTACATCTTGCTGCTCCTGTTCAGTCTACATCTGTCTTCGCTGTGCCCAGCCAGTCAAGCCATTGGATTCCAGCTGTATCCACTTGTATCGTGACAGGCATACTCATGCCTAAAAAATGCTGAGATGTGGGCGCTGGTCGTCCGGAAGCTCGTTCAACAGCTTCAATACTGCTATGGCTAAACACATGCGCACCGAGATGCATGCATTGAAAACTAAATGTGATGTTCGAAGGCCAAGAGCTGGTCATAAATATCCAAGTGTCTATGGACAAGGCGATCCAGGACCTTCACGAAAGTGCACGCATTAAATCCGATCGGATGGTCTCAACTGGAGAGTCAAGCCTCGGGACCCACACTACTTTCGGTGAATGTCATGAGCCCTAGAATTGCCACCCTTCAGATTCGGCGGAGGATCGTGACAAATTCCGGGAGTGTTCCCTCAATCAATTGTTAGGATATACTTCGACGCAAACCCTGCGCAATTTCCTACAGACACGATCGAAGCGTCCTGAGTATTATTATGCTGCTGACGACAAAGCCTTGCCCTGGGGCTAGGTCCTTTAATTGAGACTCAAGACGCGCCGGCTGAATCACCTGGAGGAGGTCATCCGACTGCAATGAGTCAGATGTTTGACTAGAATCTAATCGCGGTGCTACTGCTGAAGCTGAAATTACTATCCCTTGCGCAGGGCAAAGCCCGGTTGCCGAGTTGCCATGGATGTTTCAAGAGATGTGGGCGTCGACACCAACTGGTATGACGCAGCAAAAATTGTCTTTTTTTAAAGGAAAGGACTACGCAGTATACAGTTATAAAGATGAAACTTGCCCGTGCAGAGGCCCCTTCAGTTTGGATGCCTTCTTTAATCATCGCATCCGATATCGTTACCCGAACTGTCTGAACGACGACAGGAGATGGTGGGTCTGGCTCTAAATTTTGTGATACTAGCAAGTCACTGACTGTCCCTGCCAGCTTTCTATGGAAACACCAGGGAAGATCCGCAGAGAGCCAGGAATTGAGCCTATGCAAGAGGATTCCATAGTAAAACGTGAGAGCTCAGAAAGAAGGGAGCACCGGCTCGTGCGAAAGTCTTTGATTCTATTGTGGAAAAGTCTGACCACTTCCATATCAACTGCCTAGCGTCTACACGGGAGACTTGGTGGCAGCCATTATGGACCACGATAGCTCAGTAAGAAGAATCAATTGCTATCAGAAAACAGATTTCTGAAAATCAAATTATCCATTCTATACTCATCAGGTGGCACCTCATATTAGAAGAAAACAAAGACTCTCATTACTTCTTTCCCATCAAGTTCCGGGTTAACTGCTCTAGATGGGTTCACTCAGCCGTATGTTAGACTCGGGGGCCAAGTGGCATTTCTGGACTGTTTTTGTCAGAAGCACGGGGTAAATTTCGAAATGACTCTCACCCGTGGTAATGGAAACATGTGATGGATCCCACTGAACTCAGGGCCAGTGGACCAAGAGGACAGAACCTCTTGAGATATCTATGAATCCCATCATCGGAGTCTTATTGTCTTTCCTATTGATCTCTTCCAACACATCTGTCAGCCTAGGCCTACCCTGGCTAAAGCACAGAAACCCAGCTATCAACTGGGAACCCAGGGCGATAAGCTTCCCAGCGGAGGGATGCCTTCCCTCAGCTCATTTGAACAAATGCCCGAAGACCCAGCTCAAGATATAAAATTGTAGAGCTACTACTCGGAAGGGTATATACAGGGAATTTGCGGACATCTGAAGCAAACAGAATGCAGACAAGTCCCCCACACCGACCCATAATGATTGCCCATACTGCTTCCAGGGGACCTATACTTTGGAAAACATTCTACCCTTGGCAGGGTCCTGAATTAAAAGCCATCAAGGACTACATAGAAGAAAATTGGCCAAGGGGTTCATACGCCTCTTCCTTCACAAGCGGGGTCCATATTCTTTGTTAAGTAGAAGGACGTTCCCTTAAGGACTTGCATTGCACTTCAGAGAACTTAACAAAATTTCCATCAAATACCGTTATCCTCTACCATGTCCTGTGCTACTGGAGAGAGTGACAAATGCGAAGATCTTTTCCAAATAGATCTACGAGGCGCTATAACTTGGTATCGATATGCAGATCTGGAGATGAATGGAAAACTGCCTTTAGGTCACGTTATGGACACTTTGATTATTGAGTGAGCCTTTTGGCCTTTGTAATGCTGCTGCCACTTGTCAACTATCTCGTCAATGACCTCTTCAGAGACCTCCTGGATCAATTCATAGTCATTTATCTGGTTGGATATCCTGATTTTCTCCAACTCAACAGGAAGACACAGAGACATGTGAAGCTTGTTTGGAGAGGCTAAGAGAGAATGAACTTTACAATCAAGATTGATAAAGTGTGAATTTCATCAGAGAGATACAATTCATTGGTTACATAACTTTCACCTCATGGTCTTACACAAATGGACTATAGCAAAGATTAAAGCAATACTAGACTGGCCATACCCCCAGAAACTAAAAAGATGTCCATAGTCTTCATAGGTATGCAACTTCTACAGACGCTTCTTCAGGAAATTATCTCAGAAATTAATCTCTCCAATCAACTAGTGGACTAAGAAGAGACAAGCTTTGGTTTGGTCTCTCCTCAGAGCACAAGAATCCTTTTCTCTCCTAAAGGGCAAGTTCACTTCAGCCCGCGTGTTAGGTCATACCTGAACCCAGATCGCTCTTCATTGTGGAAGATAGATGCTCAGACTGTGCCTGTAGGGGCCATACTGTCTCAGAGAACGGGAGACTAAGAGTTTATTACATCCTGTGCATTTTTCTCCCGACGTTTATCACCCGCTGAGAGGAATTTGATGTGGGGAATAAAGAACTATTAGCTTTCGTATTGCAGCTTTTTCAGAATGGGACATCATCCTTCAGGGAACCTCACTGGCAACTAATTGTACTCACTGATCACAGTAATCTGAATTGTTCGATCAGCAAGTGTCTATCTCCTCCTCGCCAAGCTCGCTGGAGTATTTTTTCAATCAGTTAACTTTGTAATCTTTCAGGGCCGGATCCCGTAATGGCAGGCGGATGCTCTATCAAGAATGTTCTCCATGATATCCACTCCTACTATTTCGCTAAGAACATCGTTCTGGGTCTAATGTTGTGGGAGTAATCCATAATAAAGACTTGCTTTAAAGAGATAAGAGAACGTCCTATTGGACACTGACCACTTTTACTATCCCAGACACCTGATGAGTACAGTTGGTGCTTAAAAACAAGATGTGGAACCCACGGGCAGAGAGACTATACATTACCCGAAACCGTAAGACTGAAGATCCTGAGCTAGCCCAATGATTCGAAGGTTTGTGTCACAAAGGAGTTCAGAAGAAGCAGGAATTTTTAGCACGATATTCTTTTGGTGGCCCAATTCTCTACAGGTTTGCTAAAGAAGTATGTGACATCATGTGACAATCTGTGCGAGTGCAAAACATCCCAGTTCTTCACCAATGGGTTTGTTACAACCATTGTTTCGGTCCCCTCTCGTCCCATGGGGTTCTATATCCATGGACTTTATCGTAGATCTACCTACTCCTCAGGGGAAGAATCCATTCTGTGGTAGTTGACCGACTCACCAAGGCTGCACATTTCTACAGTGTTACAGGTTACCCTCTGCGAAAGGAAACGCTTGACCCTCAATAGTTCAAAATGTGTTCGTCTTCATGGTGTTCGGATTAAGTTATCTGGATCGTGGGGTGCAGTTACATCACATAACTTTTGGCGGAGTTTTTGTTCAGCATTATCATTGATATTATCTTTCAACCACCTTTCACCACAATCTAACGGACAGGATGAACGCCACAAATCAGACCCTGGAAAACAGTACCTGCGACTGCCTATATTTGTAACTACAAGATGACTGGGGTCGATCTTGCTTCTGTGGCCGAATTTTCGATACATTAACTTCACAAAATGCTTACACCAAACTTGAACTCCTTTCCTTTGAAATCTTGGAGGTACCATCCAAATATCTTCCCAAATTCCTGCTGTTCCACATATTCCAGCTTGCTGCGGAAAGGATCTCTGCTTTACAGCAAAATTTACCAGCTACTCAAAGGAAACACTAGAGGAGCTCAAGAAAATTACAAGAAGATGGCAGATATTAAACATCGTAGGCCCAGCACAAACTTTTAAAGTGGGAGTGATAAGGTATGGGCTTTCCCAGAACTTTTAAACTTAGGGTCCCTTCACATACTGTACAGGTAGTTTGTCGCGGCCATTTAAGATCATCAAGATATTCAGTCCTAGTAGCTGTTCGGCTAAACTCCACCATCTATGAAAATCCACCTGTTTTTCCCGGTGTCTCTGCTAAAAGCCTGCCGATGCCAACCCCTTTCGGACGTGTTTCTCCTCTCCTGATGCAGTAGAGATTGATGGGCAAGAACAGTTTGTTGTGGAGCAAATCCTGGGACTCGAGTAATTATCAAGAACCAGCTACAATCCTCATAAGTGGCATGGTTATGGGCACGAAGAGAATTCAAGGGAACCAGTGAGTAACATCAATGACTCCTCGACTGATAAGACAATTTCATCAAAGACAATCGGAAAGACCAGTCAGGTATCGTCCAGAGAGGCCGCTGTTGAGGGTGGGGAGTAATAATGTCAGGAATCTCCTGCTTACCTGTGGAACTTGTTTTAACTGTTGTTTTCCCTTATGGTTGCCCTCAGTCAAGATGGTGGAGTGTGTCTCAGCTGGTGGCCATCTTGGTTTCCTTGTTTCATGTGGCCAGCATATTTATATCTAAAGCCTGATCTCCATGCTTGAGTATGTGTTAAGCTCCTAGCGCTTGTGCAGTCGCTAGCCTGAGAACTTGCTTTCCTTGTTGTTCCTCTCCTTTGCGGTTTTACCCTCAAACTTCTTGGTACCTACATATCGTCAAATGTGCTTCTCCTGACTTGCCTAGGATCCCAGTCTACATCTCTGCTGCCTCCTGTTCCAAGTCATACTTCTGTCTTCGCTTGTGCCCAAAGCCCTGTCCTAGACATTGGCATTCCAGCTGTATCCACTAGTATCGTGACAACCCTGGACTTTAAGTGAATTAATATTGCCTGTATGATGTTGGATGCAATGACGGGACACCTCAGTAGTAGTAGTACAAAAAAATAGATAAATACCAAATCGAGTATAACAATTAACCTATTGTTTCATAGTAAATGTAGTATTATTACTGAAAGACAGAAAATAAGCTGATTGCATAATGAAATTATAACAGGTACAGGACATTGTTTACAGTGAAGCGGTAATCAGTTTGTGATGTAGCCAAAAGACGTCCACTTCTTTGCCTTTCTGCTATGACTATTACAGTCGTGTTGTATCTCTGATACCATCCTGCTGATGACACTCTGTGATGTGACACTCTAAGCTCAGTGGCCACTTCTGTATGAGAGCATCCTGCTTGAAGCCTCTCAATGGAGAGGTGCTGTTGATCAATTGTAAAGTGTTGTCTTGGTCTCATGATGTCAAAATTTGAGCAGCATGATGAGGAGGACTCTACATTTATTAGGCGATTTAGGAATCAAACACCAGTTTGGAATTTTGCTATTAAGCTCCTTATTAGAGATCAGCAAGTTGTACAAAAATTACTGAAACATTGAACAGTTGGACATGTGCATTCTAAAGTTAATAGATGGTACAATTTAGTTAATTTAAAACATTTTTCAATAAATTTTATGTTCATCCTGAAATTTCAACCAAAAGCCAAGTATCCCTAACGTTTTGTGAGTAGTGTATGTTTAACAAGGAAGAAAATTGTCTAGCCAAGCTGACAAATATTCATTGATAGAACCTATACTTGCTACAGTGGGGTGAAATTGAGGTGGAAAGCCTGACTTGTGAATTTTTGGGAATGAGTGGAAGACAGGAGTAATGTGGGACATCGGTACCAGACATTTGTTTTGTTTTGTAATAAAACCCAAACTATAACCTTGTTCTACTAAACAAGAAAGTAAACCTTTATATTTGATAGTAGGGTCAGAAGATAGTATAACATAAGAGAGACTACCACAATGGACAAAAGATTATAAACATCTGTACATTCTCAACTACTTCCTCAGACACTGAGAGTAACTTAGCTGTTGTTCTTCGATGCTTGCTTACCGCTCTGCATTTTTGGAGAAGCAATTTTTCAGTTGTTTATGAAGAGGACCATTATATCGATCTCCTGAAGGATTTTTTGTATTGGCAGATGTAGCTTCAACATTATCTGTATATTCAGAAGCAGGGTCAGACGAATCTATTTCAGTAGAACTGAAATTGACTTGAGAATTATTATTATGTTGTGTAAATCGGTTGTTTTCAAGATAAATTGAGGAATAAAAGTTCTAGTATGGCAAAGGCAAGGAGGAAATGTAGAGTACTTGTGGGGGTGGCACATAGAATCAACTCTACTGCTGGAAATCAAAGGGTAACCAGGAGTTAATTACTCAGGTGGTAATTAAGAGTTGCTCAGCTGCTAGTCCAACAGAGCGGGCCTGGTTTAAAATGAGTGTGTTTTCAGTATACCAGAGGGGTCGGATGTGCCACAGTCAGTCGAGAGGACGTGTGACAGGCCCTTTGGTCCAGGAGAGTATCTGAATTTTCTTTCCCCTAGGGCTCTGAGAGAAGCTAGGCCCAAGGATTTATGGACAGATGTGAGAGTACATGTTTGTGGGGCTGGGTGGTAGACCCAGACCACTGATAGAGAGGGACTCGGATTTATTTTGTTTGCTGTATATGTTTTTGCTGTATTGAAGACTAATGCTGCGGGATGGGCCAGACTTCTCAAGAGAATACCTGTGTCGACTTGCTTGTTCGTTTTACCAAAAGCGGCGATTACCAGGAGCCGAGTGTCCCCCAAGCCAGGCCAAGATGGCGGAACCCGAAAATGAGTGAACGCTTACATATTGGTATGGAGGTTATGCATATGGGCATGTACGGCCTCAGGACTGACACAGTTAAACTAACGTGTGCAGCTGTGGCCGCAAGAATTGGTTGCATGGTTGGCACAATTGAACGGGCACAAGAGTGGATATCAGTGGGGATGGTGAATTTTGCACAGTTGTTGGGGCGTTGCAGTGGTTAAGTTTAGAAGGGCCAGCCAGTCATACACATTACTGCTTTGAAAAGTTGAACTGTGCATTAGAAAGACTTTTGTGTTGATCCTGCAGAGTTGCATAGGATTGCTGCAATATGAGGCACCCAGCCAAAGGGACTGTGTGATTGTGGAGGGGACTGGTGCTGCCTGAATTTCTTTTCTCAGCTATGGAAAGCATGTATAGCTGTAACCAACCCAAAGCCATGGCGGGGGATGTGGACATTGGCTGTTTGGCTGTGACAAAAGGCCTTGATTCCTGTGTTGCAGGGCAACCCAAGCTCCTACAGCAGAAATGGGCTGTAGGGTAAGCCAGCTTGAGGAGCGCACACAGAAAAAACTGATTGGAGTGCGCGTGGGTGGGATCCACTAACGGTTAGTTCTGGACTGGGAGGAAAAAGTCTCCAGAGTACGCAGAACTAATATCCTTTTGTAAGGCCCAATCAAGAATCTGTTTTTTTTTAAAGGGGGTGGGGGGGCTGTGACTATATGTTTTGAAAAACCTAGTCTGGGGACTGTCGATCATGAGCTTGAGATATGTGAGGAGCTGCGGTGCTGAAACATCATATTAGGCAGAAGACTTTCTGCTTTTCTGGCAGTTGTGGGGGCCAAGAAGGTGGGCCAGATAGATCGAGGGAGCCATGATGGAAAGTGCCCCCTGCTCAGTGATGTTTGTACCAATGCCTAAATAAGCGAGAGAGAGAATTGTCCTCTGTTAAATCCTAAGAAACAGGGGGGGGCGTGGGGGTGGGGAGACATCGCCATGATTAGCAGTCTAAATTCCAAACAGGAGGTGATAAATGTACGCCCGTTAAAATGGAGTCCCCTAAGTGACAGACCATGCGCTGTTTCCTAAGGGCAAACCAAACTTCATCACAAGGAAAACCGCTGCCACCGTCAGCAGAGTGGGATAGTCCAGCTGGGAGGTCTCCCTCAGCAGGCAGGAGGTGTTATGTTGATGTTTTTCTCATCAGGGAGCCAGTGGCGTCACAGCCAGATCCGGGCTGTTCCAGGTGGGTGGAAACCACCTCTGTCTGATGAGGGACTGTCCCAAGATGTAGTCCAGAAGGTCCAGGGACATTGTCTCAAAGTGTTGGAGAACCCGACCAGAATGGGCTTAAGGGACTGTTTCTGTTACTAAGGACACATCAAGTGACACTGCTAAACGCACATGAATTGTGTGAGGAATTAGCGGAGGTCCAGAGGTGCCGCCAGGCCAGAAGACTCCAAGAAGCAGTAGTTGCAGGACTGATGAGGGTTGGGACCTGGTCAGTTGATAGGAGCTAAATGTATTACATGCCTGAGGTCTGTCTAGTTGAAAAATGTATATTTTTGTGGGAAAATGCTTTTCTGTCTCTGAACAGGGGTGGTGCCAGTAGGTCAGCGTCGGACTGCACTGCGGGGGATGTGAGGAAGAACATCTCCGCAACATTGACTGACAGTAAGTCAGTGTAGACAGAGCTAGATGAGAGGAAGTAACCCAGGAGAAAGGGGTTAACACAATCATCTTTCCAAGGGGGGGAGTAAGGTGGTTGCCAGTAGCAACAAGGTATCCTATGCTTTCTGTAGGTGGGGTGGGAAAGGAAAGTTGAGTATGAAGTGCCCCCGCAGTTGTAGTGAAGCACTGGGTTCCAGATGGTCAAATGGCGTTATCTAACCAATGATCGGAGAGCACTGTGTGAACGTGAGTGTAATGTGCAAGTTTCAGATGCGCCCCTAGTGGTAGTGGTGGACAACAGCACGAGTAGTGCAGGAGTAACGAGTCCTGGAGGCAATAGCCATGAAGAAAAATGTGTTATTCCTTATGAAAACTATTTTGGTCTCTATAGCAACCGAGTGTCTTCTGTCCCGGGGCTCTAGAAGGGGTAAATGTTTTCAAGAGCTACCCCCTGCAAAGTGGTTCAGGACAGGAAAATAGAGCGGAATGTGGTTGCCCGCTAGTAGGGTAAAGAAATTGGGGTCCAGGGATAAAAAGTATCCCCAGCAGCCCCCATGACATAGCAGCTCCAGATGGAGAAGGGGTAACCTGTAAAAGGGGTTCATATTGACTCTAAGGCTGGGTTCACAGGGCTTAACTGGGGGACAAATTACGTCCGCAAATTACCCGTGTCCCCGGGGCGGGAGCGGGGAGGGAGGGGGGGGTGGGGGGGGGGGTGGCACCTCGCCGGTCCTATACAAACTGCTAGCGGCGGTATCGCCGCTAAAAAGTATACGGGGCTAGCCGGACGAGGAAGGGAACGAATCCTTTTTCTCTATGAAAGTGGATTACCGTATGTTTGGGCCGTTTTCAGCCCGTAATTTGGCACTTGGGCAGGTCAAATGGGGCCCATTTAAGCCATGTAAAAACAGGGCCTAAGGTACAGATGACCTTATAGCAGGCCAGGTGCAGGGGGTGGTTCTAAGGGACATGAAGTTCTCCTTGGAACGGGTGCGGGAGATACGGAGGAAGAAATCCCCATTGGGAGCTGTAGACACAGCAAGGGAAGTTGTGCTCAAGCATATGAGAAAGAGGAAAAAATGGGGGAAATAACAGTATTGGGAATTCCGGAAATCCCCGTTTAAGGTGAATAGGGAACATGGGTCAATACAGGGGGTTGGGGCATCCCCCTTTATGGAATATTTTCCCAAGGGGGTTTTAGGGGAGGAAAACTAGGCCCCCCGGGTGGTCCTGCAGACTCAAAGGGTACAAGACATAAAATGATAGGGAGGAAAAGGTTATTGGGGAAGTCTCAGGATTATGGTGGGGCCCTGATGGGTCTTTATAGATAACATCAGACAATTAGGGAAAAAGCTGTACCAGTGGTGGTGGGAAGTATCCCAGGATAGTCGGAAATGACGTTATTTCAAAGACAAGCTCCAGTCTATTGGGTTGGAAAAGGAAAGGATTGGACCTGTGGGTTTCCCCAAATAGCAGTGAGTGCTGGGAAAACCGCAGTAGTAGGGTATGGGCCCCTGGTTTAGATCTGAGGGTGTAGGAGAAGGGTTTTTCCCCGGGGGAAAATGAAATTCAGGGGGCCATAGTAAATGCTACTCAGGGAAAAAGAGGATAGAGGAGTACCCTCTCTGTGGGGAAATACCATTCCCTCAAAGTAAAACCCCTTTCTGTGTTCTTGCAAGGATGATATCCCAAATAGGTGTTTTTACCCCGAGGAAGGTTTTTTGAAGGTGAAAAGGCCTACGGCCTTTTCAAGGGGAGGGTATGTAAAGGGCACCCTTTGAAGATGCCTTTCTCCGCCACTAGATGTTCTGCAGCAGCTGGGTTCCAAGGTATGGGTTACCAAGCTGGTGCCTGTCAGTGAGGAAGGTCAGCAGTCTGGCAAGGGTAACCAGGAGTTAATTACTCAGGTGGTGCTGCTGGTCCAACAGAGAGGCCTGTTAAATAGTGTGTTCTTCAGTATACCAGAGGGGGCGTGTGGCTCACAGTCAGTGGAGGACGTGTGCAGGCCTTTGTCCAGGAGAGTATCCTGAATTCTTTCCCCCTAGGCTTGAGAGAAGCCAGCGCCAAGGACTATATTGTACAGTGTGAGTACATGTTTGTGGGCTGGGGGTAGACCCAGGACCACTGATAGAGAGGGACTCTCTGTACGTTTAGTTAGTGGCTGAAGGCCTAGGATTATTGTTTGCTGTATATGTTTTTGCTGTATTGAAGAATAAAGCTGGCGGAGGCCAGACTTCAAGAGAATCCGTGTCGACATGCTTTTCCGTTTACCAACGCGGCGATCCCAAGCGCGAGTGTCCCCACAGGCCAGGCCAAGATGGCGGCCGAACATGAGTGAACGCTTACAATATATATATATATACAGTATAATAATATATAATAAATATATAAATATATATATAATATATATATATATAACAGAAATGTATATATTTTTGCAAATTTATTAAACAAGAAAAACTGAAATATCACATGGTCATAATCATTCAGACCCTTTGCTGTGACACTCATATTTAACTCACATTTTGTCCATTTGCTTCTGATCTTCCTTGAGATGGTTCTACTCTTTCATTTGAGTCCTGTGTTTAATTAAACTGATTGGACTTGATTAGGAAAGGCACACACCTGTCTATATAAGACCTCACAGCTCACAGTGCATGTCACACAGCTCAAAGTGCATGTCAGAGCACATGGAAATCATGAGTAGTGTTGAGCAATTATTATCGACAAAGTTGAAATCGGCACGGTTTTTATGTTGATCGGATTTTTTCGATCACGGGATAATTTAGGTTAAAATCTGCGCATAATCTATTAAAATAATCGCGCCATTTTCGGCGCTTCCTGTCATTTTGGCGGCCACAGATCAGCTTTGAGAATAGAGCAGGGGGAGCTTGGTGTGCAACGTCATGACTGGGATGTGTATGGTTGTGAAATTTCTGGAAAAAATCACAATGACCTCGTTTTTCATAGAACAGCCCTTCCTGTTCATGATCAGTGTGTTTCTGTGTATCATAATAGCAGGACGTGTGCTCTGTTTCTCTCAAAACAACTCAGCGAAACTGTTCTCTTTGTTCACACAGACAACTATGCTTTTAGCTGTGAACATTAGAACTTAGGTAGATTAGAGATTTTAGTTACTTGGACTGAGAATTTTAAAGGAGCATCTAGCGCTGTACAGCCGCGGGAGAGGGAAAGTGTGTCGCAGCTCATTTTTGTTCAAAGACCCACTTTGTTCTTTCAATAGGATACAGAACTTTTCTAGTAACCGAAGGTGTATTTATATGTGCAAAAGCCACGTTTTATTATCCTTACACAATTTAATTACGTGTTTTTCACTTTGGCGCAGCCCAGCTTTGTTCAAAGACCCATTTTTTACTTACAATAGATACAGAAAATTTTCTAGTCCCCTGCATTGTATTTATAGGTGCAAAAACCACATTTTATTATCCGTACACAATTTAAATAGGTTTAGTTCACTTTGGCGCAGCCCAGTTTTGTTAAAAGAATCTTTTAAAAAGACCCATCTTGTACGGATATTACCATACAGAAATTTGCTAGTAATTGCAGGTGTATTTCATAGGTGCAAAAACCACCTATTATTAACAGTACACAATTTTTAATTCCGTGTTTTTCACTTTGGCGCAGCCCAGCTTTGTTCAAAGACCCACTTTGTACTCACAATAGGATACAGAACTTTTCTAGTCACCGCAGGTGTATTTATAGGTGCAAAAACCCACGTTTTATTATCCGTACACAATTTAATTACGTGTTTTTCACTTTGGCGCAGCCCAGCTTTGTTCAAAGACTCATTTTTTACTTACAATAGGATACAGAACTTTTCTAGTCACTGCAGGTATATTTATAGGTGCAAAAACCACGTTTTATTATCCGTACACAATTTTAGGTTTAGTTCACTTTGGCGCAGGCCATTTTTGTTAAAAACCCATCTTGTACGGATATTACCATACAGAAATTTGCTAGTAATTGCAGGTGTATTTCATAGGTGCAAAAACCACCTTTTATTATCCGTATACATGTCCAGTTCAACTAAAATGGTGGTTGAAAGACTCCTTTTCCCGGCACTTTTTAATCTGTGGCTCAGACAGGTTTAATGGTCATACTGCGGTACAGGACAGATATAGTTTAATGTCCATTCAACTAAAATTGTGGTTGAAAGACTATTTTCCGCACTTTTTAAATCCTGGGGTCATGCAGGTTGGAGCTCAGCTGTGGCCCAGGACAAGACAGTCTATTTCCAATTTAACTAAAATGGTTGAAAGACTCCTTTTTCCGGCAGTTTTTTAATCTGGAGGTCATGCAGGTTTGGGCTCATGCTGTGGCCCAGGACAAGGACAGTCTATGTCCAATTCAACTAAAATGTGGTTGAAAGACTCCTTTTTCCGGCAGTTTATTAAATCTGAGGTCATGCAGGTTTGGGCTCATGCATTGGCCCAGACAGGTACAGTCTATGTCCAGTTCAACTAAAATGGTGGTTGAAAGACTCCTTTTTCCAGCACTTTTAAATCTGGGGTCATGCAGGTTTGGGCTCATAGCTGTGGCCCAGGACAGGGACAGTCTATGTCCAGTTCAACTAAAATGTGTGGTTGAAAGACTCCTTTTTCCGGCACTTTTTAATCGTGTGGTCAGACAGCTCAATGGTCAACTGCGGTACAGGACAGGTATAGTTAATGTCCAGTTCAACTAAAATTGTGGTTGAAAGACTCTATTTTCCGGCACTTTTTAATCTGGGGGTCATGCAGGTTTGGGGCTCATGCTGTGGCCCAGGACAGGTATAGTTAATGTCTAGTTCAACTAAAATTGTGGTTGAAAGACTCTATTTTCCGGCACTTTTTAAATCTAGGGGTCATGCAGGTTTGGAGCTCATGCTGTGGCCCAGGACAAGGACAGTCTATGTCCAATTCAACTAAAATGGTGGTTGAAAGACTCCTTTTTCCGGCAGTTTTTAAATCTGGAGGTCATGCAGGTTTGGGGCTCATGCTGTGGCCCAGGACAAGGACAGTCTATGTCCAGTTCAACTAAAATGGTGGTTGAAAGACTCCTTTTTCCGGCACTTTTTAAATCTGGGGGTCATGCAGGTTTGGGGCTCATGCTGTGGCCCAGGACAGGGACAGTCTATGTCCAGTTCAACTAAAATGGTGGTTGAAAGACTCCTTTTTCCGGCACTTTTTAATCTGTGGGTCAGACAGGCTTAATGGTCATACTGCGGTACAGGACAGATATAGTTAATGTCCAGTTCAACTAAAATTGTGGTTCAAAGACTCCTTTTTCCGGCAGTTTTTAAAACTGGGGTCATGCAGGTTTGGGGCGCATGCGGTTGCCCAGGAGAGGTATAGTTAATGTCCAGTTCAACTAAAATTGTGGTTGAAAGACTCTATTTTCCGGCACTTTTTAAATCTAGGGGTCATGCAGGTTTGGAGCTCATGCTGTGGCCCAGGACATGCACAGTCTATGTCCAGTTCAACTAAAATGGTGGTTGAAAGACTCCTTTTTCCAGCACTTTTTAAATCTGGGGGTCATGCAGGTTTTGGGCTCATGCTGTGGCCCAGAACAAGGACAGTCTATGTCCAATTCAACTAAAATGGTGGTTGAAAGACTCCTTTTTCCAGCACTTTTTTTTTCTGGGGGTCATTGCAGGTTTGGGGCTCATGCTGTGGCCCAGGACAGGTATAGTCAATGTCCAATTTAACTAAAATGGTGGTTGAAAGACTCCTTTTTCCGGCAGTTTTTAATCTGGGGGGTCATGCAGGTTTGGGGCTCATGCTGTGGCCCAGGACAGGGACAGGCTATGTCCAGTTCAACTCAAATGGTGTTTGAAAGACTCCTTTTTCCAGCACTTTTTAAATCTGGGGGGTCATGCAGGTTTGGGACTCATGCTGTGGCCCAGGACAGGTATAGTAAATGTCCAGTTCAACTAAAATTGTGGTTGAACGACTCTATTTTCCGGCACTTTTTAAATCTAGGGGTCATGCAGGTTTGGAGCTCATGCTGTGGCCCAGGACTGGAACAGTCTATGTCCGGTTCAACTAAACTGGTGGTTGAAAGACTCCTTTTTCCAGCACTTTTTAAATCTGGGGGTCATGCAGGTTTGGGGCTCATGCTGTGGCCCAGGACAGGTTTAGTAAAAGTACAGTTAAACTAAAATGGTGATTGAAAGACTCCTTTTTTTCTGGCACTTTTTAATCTGGGGTCATACAGGTTTGGGGCTCATGCTGCATTCCAGGACAGGGATATTCAATGTCCAGTTCAAGTAAAATGATGGTTCAAATCATACTGCCTTCTGGCACTTTTTAATTTGTGGGTCATGCAGGTCTAAGGGTCATGCTGTGGTACAAGACTGGGATAGTGAATGGTCTGTGACTTTTTTCTGTGGCTTTTATAACCTAAGTGTGTTGCCTAAGATGTAGCACGTATCCATTTGACTGTTGTGGATGTTAATTCCAGCTTCTCCAGCCCTGTTTGGGTGTTAGAATGAAGGTGTTGTTCCTCTCCCGTAGACTTTAATGGTCATCGGCGATAATCTATTATCGACTATCGGAAATCGTCTTGATAGTTGCCGATATCGACTATCAACCCAATGACGATAGTCAACGTAATCGCTCATCACTAATCATGAGGTCTTAGGAACTGCCCTAGGAGCTCAGAGACAGAATTGTGGCAAGGCACAGATCTGGCAGCACTCAAGGTTCCTAAGAGTACAGTGGCCTCCATAAGCCTTAAAGGGAACCTGTTACATAGGTTATGCCCCTCTTGCTGAGGGCAGCACAAGCTAGTGTCAGACCTGCTGTTCACAGCACTCTGTCCCTTATTCTGTAAGATGCTGGAGTTTTAGAGCATTTACCCCTCAAATCTTATTCATGAGTAGGTGTTAGCTTCACCCACCAAAGGCTAGCCCTGCCCACTGACAGTTTTCACATGTTTCTACCTATTTAAAGTAATAGGTTTATCAGTTGAGGTGGGCGGGGCTAGCCTTAGGTGGGCAGGGTTTGAAAAAAACTGGCTTTTTGAAGGACTCTTCGAATGACTCTTCTGGTTGAAAACTGCACATTAAATACACGAAAACGACAGCATCTTACAGAATTAGGGACACAGCACTGGAAACAGCAGGTCTGACACTAACTTGTTCTGTCTTCAGCAAGGGGGGCACAACCTATGTGACAGGTTCTCTTTAAATGGAAGAAGTTTGGGATGACCACAATGCTTCCTTCACTTTGCCATCCAGCCAAACTATGCAGTCGTGGCAGAAGAGCAGAAGAGCCTTGGTGAGAGAGGTAAAGAAGAACCCCAAGATCACTGTGGATGAGCTCCAGAGATGCAGTATGGAGATGGGAGAAAGTTCCACAATGTCATCTATCACTGTTGCCCTCCACCAGATGGGGCTTTATGGCAGAGTGTGCCGACGGAAGCCTCTCCTCAGTGCAAGACATATGAAAGTCCGCATACAGTTTGGAAAAAAAACATGAAGGTCTCCCAGACTATGAGAAATAAGTTTCTCTGGTCTGATGAGATGGAGATTGAACTTTTTGGTGTTAATTGTAAGCAGTATGTGTGGAGAAAACCAGGCACTGCTCATCACCTGCCCAATACAATCCCAACAGTGAAACATTGTGGTGGTAGCATCATGCTATGGCAGTGTTTCTCAGCTGCAGGGACAGGACGACTGGTTGCAACTGAAGGAAATATGAAAGTGGCCAAGTACAGAGATATCCTGGATGAAAACCTCTTCCACAGTGCTCTGGACCTCAGACTGGGCCGACGGTTCTTCTTCCAATAAGACAATGACCCTAAGCTTACAGCTAAAATAACAAAGCAGTGGCTTCAGAACGACTCTGTGAGCATTCTTGACTGGCCCAGCCAGAGCCCTGACCTAAACCCAATTGAGCACCTCTGGAGAAAATGGCTGTCCACCAACGTTCACCATCGAACCTGAGGGAACTGGAGAGGGTCTGCAAGGAAGAATGGCAGAGGATCCCCAAATTCAGGTGTGAAGAACTTGTTACATTATGGCCAAGAAAACTCAAGACTGTACTAGCTCAAAAGGGTGTTTCTACTCAATACTGAGTAAAGGGTCTGAATAGTTATGACCATGTGATATTTCAGTTTTTTTGTGTTTAATAAATTGGCAAAAATATCTACATTTCTGGGTTTTTTTCTTACAAGATTGGGTGCAGAGTGTACATAAACCAGCCAAAAAATTAACTTTTTTTCATCTTACCAAATGGCTGCAATGAAACAAAGAGTGGAACATTTAAAGGGGTCTGAATATGTATATATATTGTGACGCCTCACTTGTGTCCGGACACCATCTTTGACCAGCCCAGGGTCCTTCCCAAACGGGATCGCCGCTTTAGTAAGCAAATGGCACAATGACAAATGCTTCTTTATGGCTTCAGCCTGTTTTATTATTCAGGCATAACATACCAGCAACAAAACACATAAAGAAAATCCTTGGCCATCTGGCCACTAACTGAACATAAGGAATAGACCCTATCTATCAGTGGTCTGGACCCAATGTCCGCCACCATACACCCTGTACTCTCCAGTATGATATCAGCTTCCCTCAAGCCTCTGGGGCCGGAGCCTCTCTCCAGCTCCTCTGCTGCACTACCAGTTAGCAGACCATGACCCCCGATGACCTGTAGTAAGAGGCCTTTTATAGCCCTCCAGGGACTGGCCCAAAACCTGGCCTGGAATGTGGGTACGGCCTCCCACCCAACTCTACAACCATCCTGGGAAAGGAAACTCATACCTGGCTGCAAAGCAGCCATTCTAGCTACCTGTGTAAGTAACCTATTGTTACTGACACCAACAAGTCTCCTTCCTCCACCGAACCCAGGATTTCAGTGGCATATTTGTAGCAAGTATCCTGCTGAATTCCACCTAGTGGCAGAGACCTGCAACTGCACACGGTCACTCTGCCACATATCCCCCCCTTTTGATAAAGTCTGTAGGTCTTTTTCACCCTGTGCAATCAACCCCCCGGGATCAAAGCTCCTACTCTGGGGCAACACTTTTCCTAACTCTTCAGGGGCAGAGACAAAGTTGTCCACATACAACTCAGTTGTGGGCTCAGAATATGAACGCAACACACATTGGGCAACAGAAAGTTTACTGCCACTTACTATAGGTGTCACAACCCATGCACACTCTGCTACATGGATGTCATCACCTTCCACTTGCACGCTGACCTTCACAGGGTTACTAGTGAAAATCCCAGTACCAGTGGTATCAGGCCTTGTAGCCTTCTTCCACACACTATCGTGGGTCTCACATCAGCAAAAGGCCTCTGGTTGGTCTCAGCCACCACACTAGTGTCACCAGAAGCTGTAATGACAGCACACCTGTCAGGGTCGCTATCCACCATGGCTGTTAAGGGTGCACCTGAGTCAAAACTTGCTACCTCTTTGTCGGTAGGATCATAATGAGACACAAACCTCTCTTTATCACAGATCTTCTGGTCCTCATCTCCTGCCTTTTAGAGCCAGCTACATCCTCTAATTTCTCTGGACTAGCACCCACTGTGGCACAATGTACATCTGTGCCACCCATAACCTGCAGGTAAATAATCACAGGGTTATTGCAGACAATAACTACATCTAGGAGGCCCCTTCCGATGATCCTTCTCGGTGGCCTCCCAGCTAGCACCCTCGCTCCCCTCCAATCCATCCTTAACTCTGCTGCCCGCCTTATCCAGCTCTCTCCTCGCTACTCCTCTGCCTCTCCCCTCTGCCAATCCCTTCACTGGCTTCCCATTGCCCAGCGAATTCATTTCAAGCTACTAACCATGACCTACAAGGCTCTCCATGACCTCTCCCCTCCATACATCTCTGCCCTAATTTCCAAATATCTCCCCTCACGCACTCTCCGCTCCTCCCAGGGCCTTCTCCTCTGCTCTACCCTTATCAGCTCCTCACACAACCATCTCCAAGACTTCTCCCGTGCTTCACCCACACTCTGGAACTCACTGCCCCAACACATCAGACTCTCCTCCACTTTCACCAGCTTCAAAAGCAACCTGAAAACCCATTTCTTCAGGCTTGCCTATAACCTTCACTAAACTTGTCACTACTTCCTCCACAGACATGTCTGCCCCTCACCTCCTGTCTCTTTCCCCCTCCTTGTAGATTGTAAGCCCTCGCGGGTAGGGTCCTCTCTCCCTCTGTCATGCCAATTGTCATTACAACTTATCACTGTACTCGTTATGTTATGTATGTAACCCTCTTGAATGTACCGCGCCCTGGAATCAATGGCGCTATAAAATAAATAATAATAATAATAATAATAATAATAATAATCTCAGCCTCTTTACTGTACGAGTTTTTAATGTCTGAGGACTCGCTGGTCCCTCCATACACCTGACTCGCAGCAGCTGAAAGACCACATTCACCATCTGCTTCCTCCCTTCCAGGTACTACCCTTGCTCGAGTACAGGGTTCACTGGCAGGCATCTGAGCTTTACAACCCACAACAGGTGTCTGACCTGTGGTGAGCATGTTAGCAGGCTTACCTATCACTACAGGGGTCACAAACCCTGTATGTTCTGCAATAAAGACCTCACCACAATCAGCAGGCATGCTAATGGTTTCAGCGTCACCATTGGCAACCTCTATAGACACTTTGTCTGCCATTATGACCTTACACGGCAGCTCACTAGTGTCAGAAGACACCTTCCCCTGTGCACACTTCCCACTGGCGCTTTCTAGCAGCAGCAATCTTCATCAATGGGTGGAGATGTTTCCTTCACATCCCCTATAACCATCTTTAAGGGAGAACTCTCAGCTTCTGTCTGGGATACTCCTACATCTTTCTCAACCTCAAATTCACACAATGAGCTGGAGGCAATGGCAGACACATTTAGAAATGGGATAGCAATCCTTGCTTTAACACCAGTAGGTGCAGCGGACATCTGGCTACACCTGGCACCCTCATGGAGGTCGCCACAAACTACAGGACCTAACACCTCTTTATCCTTTCAGGATTCAAACCCGCTCACCTGCCTCTCAGTAGGGTTCAAGCATACACCCACCTCTGTGGTGTCTAGCAGCTCACTCCTTCCATCACTGCAGGCTTTGTGACCATGGCAGAAAAAGCTACTGGCAATACAGCAACCATTGGAGCCAGTGAAATCCGTTGGACTACAGATCCCAGCATGACATTTCTCTTCAGTACTACAATCCGGCTCTCTATCACAGAGTGTCCACCCTGTAATACACTTCTCAGGGCTACACACAAAATCTGCCTCAGCACATGTTTTCTTTACCCAGGGATATTCCTCACTCTCTGAGGCCTCATACATGCATGCATATGCCTCACCAGGAGCTGGACACACCCTCATTAAGCTAGTTTCCCCACACATTTA